>DWPV01006680.1:0-11322 GCA_018251915.1 Urbanus proteus proteus
ATATCCGGCATATTTTTGTACTCCAAAAGTCGCTAGAAAAGTCGCTAAATCTTGTCTAGCGACAAAAAATATGACTAAATCACTATCAAAAGTCGTTATTTCTAGCGACGAAGTCGCTAAATTGGCAACGCTGGCGAAAGTAGCTGTTTAAAAGGCAACCACATTTTCGAGCTTCTGAAGTATGGAAAGGGCGCATCTACGATTTAAATCTGTGGTCGTATTGTGTTATGTATGAAGGAAACGTGATAATGCATTAATTTGCGAGTATGGATACTATAAGGTTTAAATGCTGCGGCCTAGCCTGGTAGACGTTAATTCACAAGATCATAATCTAAGGCATTGTACAAGATGTAGGTAAGATTGTTAAGAGATGTTTAACTCATCTTTAAGGATAGTAATATGTATATGGAAGCAGCGTGCATGCATGCATGTGGTGGACCATACAGTCATCTGATACAAACATCTGATAAGAGAAAGCCACTAATCCTAATACCTTCCATCAAAAAATCCATCAAAATCCTTCGTCGATCTGTCATGAAGCCGCGATGTAAAATATGATCCAGGCCTCCCCATGCTGTAGGAATAGATCCATGCACAGCAGCCATATAGGGTTACTGACTAGGACCTAAAATTATTTATAACAAAACATAACACCGACTAATGGAATGTGTTAACGAAACCGTAAAGATCATTTCTGCTCCGATAAAAAGGGTCAACCAAACAACAGAATGTATACCGCAGGTCATATTAACGCGAACTTTACCTCAGATTTTGCCACCTGGAGGAAAATACGTTTAAATATCTCTTCGGCATTGTTAGAGACATGAATATCACCTTCCAAAGAAGGGCCAACGAACAAATAAAACACGCACCGCTGATTTTCGAAAAAATATGAATATCAGATTTCTATTTTCTTTCAGGTAAAATTTCTATTCAACTTACCAATAAGTTCGAACCCACAAATTTTAACGAATTATTTAGATGTATCTTACAAACCTAAACGGGACGAGGATATCTTATTTTGTTTAGACGATACTGTGACCAGCGCATGTGATTTAGTCTTTCTTTCTTTTTAGGTCTTCATAATTAACAGTGCATTACGATACGGGTGACCTAAGTTGCCTATTTATTGGCGAGCCGAGCAAAGCGAGGGTGCTAACGCCGTGCATTATAGGCAATTAAGGTCTCTAGTATCCTATTTTATTTTATTGTACGTGCGATAGAAACCCGCCGGCACGCGGAAATGCGTAAAGTGCGGGTTTAGGTCACACTGTGCTATAAATATACATGTAGCATTAAACAGAAATTACAACAATCGAACAATTGGTGAGATGGTATCAAAAGTGATCATTTAATGTTTTAATTGGACTCTATTTTCATTACTTGTGACCGTTGGAGTTTACATTGGAAATGGGGACTTTTATTAGCCAATTTGGAAGGTCTATTGATAACATTAGCGGTAAAACTATAGTTTTGAAGCAACCTAATACAGGTAACTGGCATTTTAATAGTATCTAGAACATTTTCACAGTTGGTATAACAATGAACCAGCGTTCCAAAACAATCAATGATGCTATATCCCAAAAGAATGCTATTGTAGATTCCCGTTCGGTCCACAAAATATTTAATAAGGTCATAGGTAATCCGAAATTTACAAACGATAATTCCACAAAGGATATTAGTAAGGGCTGATTAATGTTCATTCGGGACAAATTTTGGTTACGTAAAATTAGTATCTACCTTCTAAAATGGATTTTGAAATGCATTATCAAATGCTTTGATATTTACCTATTACGTAAATAATTTGTATTCATATCTGCGTTGCTTATTAAAGCAAGATTCATCTCGATTCATTCGATTGGGAGTCACCTATTTAACTCCTATTACGAAGGTGAATATTTGACCGGTAAAATAGTTGCTAAATATCATCCGCGCTGTCGTTATCATCCAGAAATATTAAACAACCATTAATTTTTACTGCTATCCACATTGGAGCAGCGGGATGGAGAATGTTCGAGATGAAGTCGTCGGGACAGATCTGCCAAGTCAAGTTCGTTGCACACTTTAACAGATGTTTCATAATTATGTAACTCTTTAGTCTATCTTTTTTACATATCAATTTCTCGGTCTTCTTTATAAAGATACTCGTACCTATTCTGTCTCTGTGGGTTATATTCACATTCAAGAGAAAAGTAGTTCTCATTTATTTTCCACTGTAAAATATATTTCGGGCCAAGTAAAGGTAGACACAATAAAACAGAAAAAAACAAGAGTTTTCTCCGTCTAGGGATGGAATGTTACGTAGTTCAAAGTAACAAGTTAGGAGCGAGTTATTTTTCGCATATTTCGCGTTTTTATTAGCAAAGTTTAAAGTGCACATCGTTAAATTAGTACAATCATTTTATATTACGCTGTTTTGCTTTTTTTGTTGTTTAACGTTCTTTTTTATTGTGATGTCGTTAGTTGAAGCTTAGAAGGTTCTGACTTCGATCACATTAGGTCATACGTCATAATAATGAGTATGCATTTTGTTTTTGATATGGGTAGCTGTATACTTGGGATTCTGTGTGTGTCAATGGAATTTCTAAAGCAGAAAATCCTTTGATGCGACTATAGGTGCAGAAAAGTCTACATAATCGTAGTCACTGTAACTTCGTAGACGTTTAATAATCATTTTAATAATAGCAGCAGCTATCTACAGGGACTTCTGTATAGATAAGCAGACAGCGAATATATATAAATCAGTGAATAAACATTAGAGAAAGCCGGTAAAAATTATTAAAAGTGTACTTACCTACAGGTCATGACTTTACTAAACCTCAGTATTTATCTTCCCCTATTACCTGACCCATAGTAGAAGCATATTTTTCGGCAAAACTAGTTGAGATAAGGGTTAATGTCAAACTTAACTCTTGGAGGTATTTAAACTTACCAAAACCATCCAATAAGTTTTTACGAGTGTTACCTAATGTATAGGTCAGATGGAAGGTACGTCAGACGTATACAGGACTAGGTTATATTATTGTAAATCTATATAGGTAATGTAGGTAAAGCTTGGGTGGGTGTATCCTTTCTTATATGTATAGTCGTATAGTTCGTATAGTCTTATTAATGTCGCTTCTAAATGACCTGGTCTTTATATAGGTCCATCAGATTAACATAAACGTCAAAGCTAATAAATTATAATTGATAATTGTGAATTATCTACACTAATATTATAAACAGGAAAGATTTAATTGTTTGTTTGTTTCAAATGAATAGGCTCCGAAGCTACTCTACCGATTTTAAAAATTCTTTCACCAATTTAAAAATACAACTTAACTTAGTGCTATAGGCTATATTTATTCAAAATTCGTATACTTCATTTAATTTTTTTAACGCGTTTGAAATCACGGTATCCAGTTCGTTGACCAATAAATCAATGCTGTTAATATTGTCTAACAAATAACCTTACATTTTTAAACCTAAATTCCTTTTAATTTTTGTATAAAATGAAATATTTTGAGAATTACACTAAATTTCGTTATATCTGTGTGACGAAATATCGCGCAAAGGACTCTTATTTATTCATTCAACGTAAACTAAAGACGATTTCGCTAAAAATACACGCTCCAATAGATTAGTGTTATGCTTACGTTATACCTTTGTATTACATTCCATTTACTGCAGACTGTTAAATATACATGTATTACAGTACTCGTATCGTCATAACACTTAATTGCTGGATGCAAATACGGAGTCTAGACTAAATAGGACACTAGCGACATCTAGGTCATCGACTCTCATTTACGGTTGCAATATCTAAAGGAATACATAAACTATAATATATTATACTAGCTGAGCCCCGCGGTTTCAGTCGCGTTGAAAAAGTATATATATATTGTGAATCTAAACCATTCTCAGATCCCCTTGAACACACACAAGAAAATTTAATCAAAATCGGTCCAGTCGTTTAAGAGAAGTTCAGTGACATACACACACACAGAAGAATTATATATATAAAGGTTATAGTGTCTATTTGTGATTTAGTACGCGCTCGCGGTACTTAAATTGAAGTTTTGTGACTCCATTGATATATTTGTTAGTTGTTGACGACCCCCGTGGCGGAGCGGTTACCATACCGGTCTAATACGCAGTTGGTCCCGGATTCGATTCTCGGCCAGACAGATATCTGAATGATGAGTTTAGATTGCTGTTCTGGGTCTGGGTGTTTGTTTATTCGTCTTTGTGTGTCCATGACACCCACGACACAGGAGAAAATCTTACTGGGGACTATGTGTGAAGAAAGCGTCGTCGTCGTCCTCTTATATATATATGTCGTGTCATGTAAAATGGAAATTCCTTCTTTTTTCATATCAATTTAGCAAGCATGCAGTCCACCTGATGGTAAGTGGCCACTGCTGCCCATGGATGAAATTAAGTACTTAGTTCTTTTTTTAATCTTGCGTGTACTTTTATTTTAATAAAACTGGCCTTATTTCGATAATTAAAATTTTCTGTTGGTTAAAATCTGTGGAATGTAACAAATACTTAAAGCTAGCTAGGCTTACATTATAAAGTTAAATTAATTTATTAGAACACGTTAGCCGACCCTAAGATTAGGATAATTATTTAGCATACTTTACCTAATTAATATTTTTCATTTTAAAAAAGTTTTTGAGATTACCCCGTTTTAATTAATCATGCAAACGGCATAGTTGACAGCATTTAGGAGAGCCGTTGACCTTTTTAATATACATAGCCTCATAATTTAAAATTAATTATAACTTAATTTATAATACAAATAATTGACGACCAGCGTGGCCTCAGATAAAATCACAGTCTTACTTAAGGTCGGCCATAGTTGCGTTGCTACCCCTGAGGACTAAGTAGGAACGCCTCGGATAACCGTCTGTCTTGCCATGCACTTCAAACCAAAACACATCAGCGCTGATCACTGCTGTTATTATTATTGCCGAAATAGGTGTGGCGATAGTGCCGCCGGAGTCGAACCACAAAGGGCTCTACCACCTTTAAGTAGTAAAATTTAATAAAGTTATAATCATAATCACCATTTTGTAATTCAGTATATTAATATGGTCAGAAAATATGTAAACCATATATAAATCAAGTGTAAACGTGCTTAAAAGACATCATATTTCAGATAGAGGCCATTATCACCCATTATCATGCTTCCACGAACAGAATTTCGGCCGTCCTTCCAAAAAATCCCGATGATTCGTCATAACCTATTGGTAAATTGAAGAAATTCCTCATCGTTTCTATAATAGGATCTTTATGACCACATCACATTCACGTACAGATGAAATATCTTCAGGGATGAGTCTAGTGATAGGCGTAGAGCAGGGTTGTCCAAAGTACGCCCTGAGCGTAATATTTGAGCGACCCGCCACGGTTATTCCTGACGATTGTTCATTTGCTAACCGTTAGACAGTTTGTCCACCGCCACCGTCACTGTATCGTCACCGAGAACGAGATTATTTTGGACCGATATTAATATGACGTGTCGGCGATCGTTTGTCCACCGCTGCCGTCACCGGACCGTCATTGAGATGATAAACAAAACAATAACGCGAACGGTGCGATGGCAGTAGAAAAGTTCAAATGTGTTTAATATTGCCGGCACATCGGCTGGTCAAAATCTCAGCTTCGTGAGCGGTCACGCCGATTTACTCGAAATCTCGGCGGCCGGGCGCGCTCGAATGACGGCGCTCGAATGACGGGCGTGCGATGGATACGCGGCTATAGTATGTATGTATCTATCGCTCCTTTGGCGCCGACATCTCGTTCTCGGTGACGGTTCGGTGACAGATGCGGTGGAAAAACGCTCTTACCCATTCTCATAGGGGGCGGCAAAAAAAATGTATAATGTAATGTAAATATGTGTATTTCTGTGTCCTTCCAATTTATGTAGTGATTAATAATGATCGCGTTCATTTCTGGTCTGGACAACCCTAGCATAGACCATATATCAATAGAGATGTCATAGTCGGTTAGGGCATATGAAAATATCAGTCACTGTAGGTATGTTATGTTCCTTGTTTAAACGTAAACGTTTTATTTGTTTCAAATATTGTTCTAAAAGGTTTCCTGTTATTCAAATTCAAATCTCATTTATTCAATGTTGATTCATATTGTACACTTTTTGAACGTCAAAACTCTACCACTGCCTCGGAAGGTTTATTTGTTATGGAGATTATAACTGACTGCTCACGTACCAAACGGTGGCAAGGAATATTTATTTGTTGTGATTTTTCGTAATTATTGTAGAGTTAATGAACATATTAATAAAGTCATTAACATTTAAAAAAACGTGTATAATCATTATAATTGTTTTTTAAATCTTAATTTTACTGCTATATGTGTACTTGTACTCAGTATTATAAATCTTCTGCCTTTGTATAATTGAAAAATTCAATAATAACATTAAATGAACGATATTCCACCATATATCTAATTTCAGCTCAACACTTTATTTTCCTGACATTTTATGAATTCCCGCTAAGACCTTTCCAAGCCGAAACTGACATTTATCCGCGTTCATTGTATAATATAAAGAAGTGAGCTTTTCTTTAATGTCTCATTTATAATAAATTGTATCACTGTTCTAAAAATAGGGGTTATTCATAGCTGAATCCATAGTAAACCCACCTTCCGGTAAATTATTGTTCCCTAATGGATGGTTTGTTTTATGTTATTTCAATGTTTCGAAAAAATAAGTCACATAAAAAATGAAAATGAAATCAAAAAATATTTTATTCAAAGTAGATTCTTTATAAGAATTCTTTTTGAATATGAATAATATTATTTTTTCACTATAACCACTTCCGAAGGTTTTTAGTTATGGAGAAGAAGCGGCGCAAGAAAGTCCATTAGACACATCTTAAAAAAAGGTTTCTTACAATGTTATCGTACTCTAAGAACATGTGGAGTTGGATCTACATCAGACCATGTATTTTGATCGGTCAAATAATCAATTTTTTATAGTATGCTCAAAAACATCAAGGGAAGTTCCCTATATAAGTATTCAATTTCTCAACGCTAACTTATTTCCCATCTTTTTATCTAAGAAAAATTGCTTTAAAAACATTGAGAACGGTGCTTTGAAAATAACATTGAAATAATAAGAATATACCCAGAAAATTTATTAACCTGTTCAGTACAGTGAAATATAGATAGGAATCTATTTTCCTAAGCCTGTCCGGGACCGGCCATAAAACAGCGGGATTCTAGGTAACAAGGTTGCTGTACAATAGGACAGCCTTGTGGCTTTTAAATTAGTATGGAAATAAAAGTAATCTCTGAATTAATTAGGAGATAATTGAGAACTTTCCCGAAGGGATTTCTTCATATTAATAAATTTCTTCTTACCATACATTTGATTGTTGGCACGTCTGAAATATGAACACATTTTTTGGAAACAACTAGACCGTGTAATTGACGCATCCTGAGAAATATAAAAACTTTTATACCTACAACCTACCTATATTTATACCTACGGCCATTTGATACGAAATAATTTGCATTTAAATACATAACGAGAGCGAAGCCGCAGGCAAAACTAGTAGGTAATTCATAATAACTCAATATAACAAGCGTTCCCAATGGAAACTTAAAGCAATACTAAAAACTTGGACTATTCAAGAAGGCTGTTTTCCAACACTTAACGGAATAACAAACGTTTACTCTGTAATAGGTTCCTAATAATTTTATCAGCCTGTTTTTGCAAGCACAAATTCTGTAGCCAAGCGAACAAGTTTCCAAACTTATTGAAAAGACAGGCGACAAAAACTTGGAACGTCGACGAAAAATAATATTGTGAGGAAAAATATTGCTTTTCCAAAGACGCTTGAAAGCTTAAGCGTTCATAGTTCTGTAATTAATTTTACATTACACTTTTCCAGTTGTTGTTGAAATCTGTTATTGTTTGACTATAATGAACTGCTATATCTGTCGTTTTATAATACAGTACAGAGGCAAATGGACGTGTATAGCTGCCACTACTAAAGATAAGTACATTATACCAAATAAGTTGGAGCACCTTTTTTAAATTCGCAATAGGCTTTCTTTACCTCGGATGAGTATGTATCCCTTACATTTTTAACAACAGTAGTTGTTATTACATAAAAATAAGTTAAAAATACCGCCGAAGTTGGACCAAAAAAAATCTACTAGGTACCTACACTTATTTTTATTTATAATTTGTAGTTTTTTGTCGATAGTGGAACAAGTTCTTTACGTTAGTACATAACGTGATCGCACTAAATTTAATAATTCCCACCGCCTATGCGAACTCGTAAAGACGGGCCTACTAATTGATTTAGATTTAATTAAGGATTTCGAAGTTCAATGGCGCCGTGACTGCTTAAATATATGGGTGATTCAATTACCACTCATCAGTAATTACATCACTTCGCAATCGTTGAATAAATTGCGTTTACTGAATAAATTTGACAAATCAACAAATTTCTAACGCGTGGGATGATAAAAATTAACGTGAACCAGAATTGTATGGTTAAAGTGGTACATACATACATACAGGTTTGTGGTTCGACTACAGTGGGTGCTACAAGCTGCCATAACTACTGTTGCATAAGAATGTCAACCGTTATATTATTCTGGTTTGAAAGAAGAGGCAATGAGAGACACACAAATGAAGGCAAGTAGAAGTTCTCGAACGAGCAAGATGAGAAATGAACTTCATCCTGAGGTATTCCAGGAGCGCTATGACATGGGGTTCTTCACGGTGAAAAAGAACTCTGCTTCAAAGCCGGCGAAACATTGGCGACTCCTCTGATGTTGCAAATGTCCATAGACGATGGAGACTACTTTCCATCATGTGGCCCGTGTTCCTTTTCGTTTAACTAAAAAGAGGCATTCCATCTAAGTCATAATAAGTAACAGCTCAAGTAAAACTTAAATTCTATTTAAATTTGATCACAGATATCCATGGACAACAGAAGCCTCACATTATAAGTTATAGGCAAGCTTTCAATTTAGTGAATTTAATCAGAGACTCGAATTTCATCGATTTCACAGATTTATTATTGATATTAAAGTCCACATTTATTTTCTTCATTTAATATAGACATCTTTCTTATACTGGTAAATTTATGTCTGTTCCAGACAGCCTGTCATGTACCGTGGATTATGCCCGAAATTATTTTATACACAGAAAGAGCTAAGTTGTATGAATTTTCTTTTTGGATAAGGGTTCAAAACAAAGACGTTTCCATTTTTGTAGTCACGTGCGCCATAAGTCAGCCATGTAAAGTCCACTGCTGCACAGGCCTTCCCTAAACATGGTTTTATTCAGTTGTCACTGCCCTGATATGCTTACTTTAAAAGATATTAACACATATTTTTCTGTAAATCATTGCTACAAAGTATTAAATAAAGTTGTTTTCCGCTGTCTGTCCCTATGTATGCATCTTTAAAACTATGCAACATATTTTGTTGCGGTTTTTTAAATAGAGTGATTCGTAAGGAAGGTTTATGTGTATAATAACATCCATAATATAGTAGAGAAACATGCGAAGCCGCGGGCAAAATCTAGTATAATATATGCCATTTCCTGGCTTTTTTCTTAAGTCACCTCCAACGACATCTACTGAAAGAAAGGCAGTGGTGGCATTCGAGTGAAACAACACACGAACTACATACGTATTAGTAGTAATTATCACTTGGATTCAATGGGAAAGAAAAATATTATGAAGAAACCTACATTCCTGAGAGTTTATTATAACATTCCTGTCACATCCTGATCTCAGAAATTCAGGAGACGTGTGGCCGTCCGTGGGATAATTAAGAGTTATTGAAGATAAAGTTGTGGATATTATTGATTATAATTGTTATATGATTTAATTTACGTAAGACGTTTCATGAAATTTCATTGAGATATGAGGAAATAAAATGTCTCATTCAAATAATCTGAGAAAATTTAATAATTGAGCTATATCAGACCCAAGTTATGACACTATTCAAAATACTATACTTAGTGATCCAATATAAATAAATGTTATAAATATTTGAAAAAAAAAAATCTCTTAATTCTAAGAGGTTTAACTTTAAATCGCTAACATAGACAGTATCGAAGATTGATGTAACTTAGTTGACTAGTTCTGATCGTATTTTATCTATTTCAAGCCAATTTTCTTTCTCGTAGAAGTTCCTTATCTACTTACATTTAACAAGTGATGTAAGGGATTAATACAAGAAGGACCAGTTAGGAAAAGTTGTTAATCGCCTAACATACTGTAAGTCCTGAAGTTAATCTTTATTAGTTCCTAACTGATGCTAAGCGAGGAGAGAGAAATCTCGGTAGTTCTTAAGAAACTTGATAACTTGATTTTGTAACTAGCTGATCTCCGCGGTTTCACCAGCGTTTAAAAAGTAAAAACGAATAATTTTTAAAATATGTTGCCTAAAAACTGAAATAAAAGAGGTGTTAAGCAATTGGGTTTTAATAATATTACTAGTAATATTTAGACTACGAAAGATGTAATATTGCAAAGGGAATGCATTTCATGGGAAACTTAGTTCCTTGTGAGCAATTTACTACTATTAGTTATTCTGTAGTTAGTGAATAATTGGTATATTTACATGTGTCTGCTAATAATGCTATCTGTTAGTTTATTAGTCGTTTTCTCAGGAACACGTAGTTTAATCTGCTAAGTGATTTGTTCATTGTATGCCTTAAATTAGGAAGTATTTGAATCATCGGCAGAACGTTTCTCATATTGATGTTACACGCAATGTAATCCGGGCTCGACCCCCAGGCAGACATTGAAATAATGAATTCAGGTTTCTGTCCTAGCCCTGAGTGATTATGTAGTAGGTGATTATTATCTTTGTATGGTTCCAGGGCATTCGTGAATATACCAGGGTATCTAAGTGGCTATTATTGTGGAAAGTGTAAAGCGTTAGTTCAAATAATTTATCTGGAGAATAAAATTCAAAATCCTAATATATTTCAATGTAAGTCACACAAGAAATAAAATTGAGACTAAATACGTCTTCGCTTAAAGCTACGCCTTAATTATTAATTAGTTGAATGAATATCATCAATTAAATTCGGTCATAGAGATTTCAAAGGCGTTCATTGAAAGTAGAATTTCGGCAGCGTTGAACCTACAAGGGACTGATTCTGTTAAACGTGGGCACAGGCCGAATAATACATGAGCATTGGAAAGGAATGTCAAATCAATAAACCTAGCCGGTGAGTTTACACCATAGACATAGGATAAAATAAAGACCAACAACGCGTGTGAAAAGGATTTTTAAAAGAATATGAAATTCTACTAGTGCGAAAGAGATGCAAGA
>DWPV01006681.1:0-11322 GCA_018251915.1 Urbanus proteus proteus
TTTAATAATAATGATGAAGTAGTCAACGGGCATGCAGTCCACCTTATGGATGTCTCTAGTCAATCTATACAAATAAACAAAATTGAAGTGTCTTTATTTCAAAATAACAACTTTTTACTCAATGCCTATGAACGTATACACGATACCTATAAAAATGCATTTTTCTTGTCGTCTGTCTGTCGATCTGTCTGTTGTCGGTATATCTGTTTGTCTGTCTATCTGTTTAAATGAGGTAATGAGGAGGTCTCTGTAAATCTTCTAAATGGCTGAACTGATTTTGATTTTGATTGTTATTGTTAATATGTGAAGAATAAAAATATGTTCTTAAAGGTCAATTATGTAGGAGGAGTAGTCTCTTCACTTCACTGGGCACACGTGGTAGCACAGGTAGTCCACGCGAACCATACGACGAGCGGTGCGGAACGTCTGTATTCACCCAGCGCAAGACGACGTCTGAAGCGCGAAGCGACCCGAATGCATTGCCGGTGCATAATATCGTTCCTACCCGCATATTAACAAGAAATCTTTGAAGAGTACAAGACCTTAGTACCTCACTAAAACCGACAAATAAATGTAGTAAATACTACAATTGTACTATTAAAAAATGAGTCAGAAAGTAATGAAGCGAAATTAAAACGAGGCGCACTGGTGAGCATTCGGGACTGCGGGGTTAATCTTGCTCCCTCGTTTAGACGCCGGGAGGCTGTATTTTACAAAAATAATAGGTTGCTCGACTTGTTCGACTGCTTTATTAAATTGATGGTCTCCGAATTTTTTCGCCGAGTCCGCCATTTCTCTTCTTATCTTTATTAATCATTTTGCTTCAATGCCTGCGTTTAGATAGACTGGACGTTACGACTAATGAATACAATTTAATTTGTCTTAACGCCTATTTCCCGTTTGTTTTCTGTTCATTTTGTTAATATTTATCCGTAACTAAACATAGAAACAGTGCCTACCACAACTAGAATACTATTTGTAACCCTTTACGTTTTTCCAGAATCGAACCACGAAGTATTATACCACTTTCTAAATATGAGCCTTTTTGAAAAATAATTAAAATATGTACTTGGAGTTGATCGTAATAGATGTTGAAATATATAGGATGATACTTCTGCCCATTCAGCTTAATCTTTTATCACCTTCAAAACGAACGGGGAATGAAGACACCACAAGACAAACTACACTTGTTACTACAACTAATTCTTGAAACTTAAGCGCTTTGAAGTCAAAAGATTTTATCGAAAATTTAGAGAACTTGAAATTAAGGGAAAGTAGTGAAGAAAGTAAATTTTACAACGAAGAACTGTTGTTACTATTGACTATTACTATCTTGCAACTATTGTAACATGCAACTATTAACCAAAAGTGTTTGCATTTGTGGCACTTCAGAATATTTAAAGTTATAAATGTAAGTGTATAACACGCGGTGAAGGAAAACGTCACGATAAAAAAGTTTGAAATAGCAAATTCATTCATGTGTGTATGCTCGTTTGCTATTTCAAATTTCAATCAGTAATGTGTGTATGTGTTTTTGTATATGAAGGAAGTGGCAAACGAGGATGCATTCCATCTGACAGTGAGTGGCCTTTGCCGCTTATAGATATGTGTAATCAACCCGAGATAAGAACACAGTCCTACCTGAGGTTGGCCACAGATGCGTTGCTACCCCTGAGGACGAAGTTGGAACGCTTCGGATAAGTATGTCTCCCTTATCACACCCTTCAGACCAGAACAAACAAGTGCTAAACACTGCTGTTATAAGGCAGAAATAGGTGTGGCGGTGGGGCCGCCGGAATCGATCTACGTAGAATTCTACCACCTTCAAAACACAGCAACGTTTAAAATACAGAATTGGTGTGGTATCGGTGCGTCAGTGCTTTAATGATTCATAAAGGTTCCTAACTCGTAATACTTACCAGACGGACAGTAATGGGTTAAATTGAAATAGAGGGTCGAAACGACCCCTTGTCGCTTTGAAATAAATATTTTCCGACATTTCAGTGTTAACTCATCTCGTTCGTGCACTCATATGAAATTAATTTTCACTGAGAGATGAAAGCGAGTGCATTTGGCGGAGTTAATGTTGATTTAAAAAATGTTTTTCGCATTCGTTTTATTTTGATTTCTGCTTTCACACGTTTTTGATAGCTGTTTTCTGCTTATTTTCGATGTATATCAACGATTAATTTGACGTAAATGTTGATTAATTTTGTAATTATTTTAAACTGTCCCTATGGATGTTGGTCCCATGGTCCTCTATTACTACATAGTTTAAAATAAAGTCGGTTTCAGCTGTCTGTCCCTGTGTATGCGTATAACTGTAAAACTACGCAAAGGATTTTGATGTGTTTTTGAGAGATAGGGTAATTTAAAAGGAAGGTTTATATGTTTTTAATGCGTGCGAAGCCGCGGGCGAAAGCTAGTTCAGAATAAGACAAGTTATGGTCATTATCGTGCCGTATCACTTTGCCAACACATTAATTTCTATCTTAAATATAGCAGCAAAACTCTTCATTAGGACCCTAAGTCTATTTATAATCAATTAATTTCAAAGGTGGTAGAACTCTATGTAGTTCGACTTCGGCGGCACCACCGCCACACCCATTTCTGCCTTATAACAGGAGTGTTAAGCTTTGCTGTGTTTTGGTCTGAAGGGTGTGGTAAGGGAGACATATGTACTTATCTGAGGCGTTCCAACTCAGTGCTTACGGGTAGCAACGCATCTGTGGTCAACATCAGACAGGACCGTATCTAGGGTTGATTACAGATGTCCATGGGCAGCATAGGTGGACTGCATGCCCGTTTGCTATATCGATCATATAAAAAAATCAGTTATCCTCATGCTTGGTACCTTAAGTTATCTTTGTCAATTAAGTGCCAAGAAATTTGTCATTCATGTATGTACAATATGCCTATGTTCACACATAATTACTCGCAATACATTCTCTATCCAATATGTGTCGTGTAAGTTCTTGGCAAATTTTCAAATGTGCCAACAAATGTTTTACGGAGCATGAATAACATTTGTATTAAGTGACAGTTTTGTAGCAATTATTGGCAATAAGCAATAATGACTTCATCGAATTTCTAATAAAGATTCATCGTCAACCCATTATTGTACTGCTGGGCACGGGTCTCCTCTCAGTGAGAAGAAATAAAGATTATAAGTACACTAATAATAGTATTGCTAAGATTTCCTGTCACAGATGCGATGAATTCATTAATAAAGTGCTATATTTCTAATTAAGAATGTGACGATCTATTATACACTAGCTGATCCCCGCGGTTTCACCCGCGTTTAAAAGTAAAAAGGAATACATATTTAAACATAACTGAATCCCCGCTCTCCCGCGGGGGGCCCGCATGGCATGGAGCGCGCGATAGTGTTTTTTTCGAAAAATAATGTTACGCCTTAGACCTTCAGCTATCTGTTAAATTCCCGACAAAATCGGTTCAGCCGTTTAGAAGATTACCTCAGCCAAACAGACAGACAGACAATTTTTTTATTGCATTTTCGTTATAGGTATCGTGCATACTTTCAAATGCATTCAGTTAAAAATGTTACTTTGAAATCACAAACAGACATTTCAATTTTATTTAGTATCTTTCTCCTAAGTCGTGTCCAGGTATCAGATTCTTTTATTATGATTCATTGGCGTATCATGGATTTTATTATTGTAGTCACCCGGGGTGATTTTCCAGCAGGGAATCGATAAAAAGTCTTCGTACAGTATAACTATTCAATCTATTCGCCTACGTGCCACTTCCTGCTGTCTCTGTCTTCCATAATTTTAACACTTTTTAAATACATATTTCACAATTTATTTTTTAACTGGCTAACACCGTTAGTCATATTGAAAGTGAAGAAAACATTTGATTTTAATTTCGTACTAATTAGTCAAAAGTGTAGAAGCTAAAGTGTGGAAACTTGTTTGAAGAATTGAGAAATGAGCTTAGGGTTGTCAGACATGAAAAGCCAGTTCAGCTCTAGATACATAAGCCTTTATTTAGGGCAAATATCTATATTAAATAAGTTTTTTAATCCAATCATATATGCTTTAATCCGAGAGTGGGATTTTAGGGTTGCGTAGGCAACTGAAACTATTATTATTACAAGCTCTTATTTATCTTAAAAAGTTTGTATTACATGTTTAAATATGTAAGTAGTTTTTTTTAATATTGCTAAAACATTTTCAAGCCCATTCTGATATCTGATAGATCTGAAAATTGTATGGAAGTTTTGCTTGGGTGCAATTAGCTTTTTAAATTGCGGACGTCCCAAGATGGCGGATTTTTTGTGCAATTATAGACATACCAGTTTTTACCCGCAGCTTCGCTTGCGCTAATATGTACATTCGCATAAAGTGACCGTAGATATCAAAGTAAGTTAGTAAGATTATAGGTATAAAAGTTATTTTTCTATCCCTCAGGAATAGCATCTTTTTTCGGGAGCAAAGGTACTCTATGTCCTATTCTGGATCCCCAGCAATGTCTGTGCAAAATTTCATAACGATCGGTTGAGTAGTTAAAGCGTGAAAGCGTTACAAACAAACAAATAAACGGACATTCACATTTATAATATTTTTTATTTCAAATATTTATAAATCCAGTCTTGTGCCAACCCCGTCTCAAGACAGTTGAGTGGCGAACCGTCATCGGTACCCGAGAAATTTTTTCTTATTTATTTCAAGAATTCTCTGAAATAATACATCTCAAGTGTTACATGGAGAAAGTTATTTTTGACTGTGTTGAATGGATGTTGTTTTAAATTTATTTTGACTCTGATTGTAAGTCACACGTGTTGTACTTCAGAATTTGATTTCAATTTTGTATTATTTTATTTTACAAATTACACTTGTAGTTTATTCACCACCAAAGTGCATTGACCAAGGAACTAAATATAATTTATAAATATGTTAAAGTAATTGATTGCCCGCGTTTTTACGCATGCAATCTTACTAATATTATAAAGCTGAAAGTTTGTGAGGATGGACGAATGGATGGATGTTATATCTTAACTTGTCTCTGTAACCTAAGAACGGCTGAATGGATCTGGATGAATTGGTGCAGACATAGACCTTAGCCTGGAATAACATATAGGCTACTTTTTATCCCGGGAAAATGTGCGGTTCCCGTGGGATATAGTTATTTTGTTTTATCGCCGTATCAATCTCGCGACATGATTATTGATTTACTTTTCAAATGCTAGGTGAAGACGCGGAGATCATCTAGTTAATTTATATTTGTAAAAGACGCTTTCTACACTTATAGCCCCACAGTAGGATTTTCTCCTGTATCGTGGATGTCATGGACACACAAAGACGCATTCACAAACACCCAGACCCAGAACAGAAATCTAAATTTATTATTCAAATATCTGTCTAGCTGGGAATCGAACCCAGGACCCACTGCGCGTCAGACCGATATGGTAACCCTGAAATCTACACGAAAAAGCTTCGCTACGTATACCGCGAGCGTAAGAAATTAATATTTATTATGTAGTTGCATCCGAGCAAAATCGCAGACAAAGGCTAGTTAAATATTACTAGCGACTAGAATAAATAGTCGCTATTTCATTCATAACACAAACACATTGTCATAACAGATAATAAAATGTTTAAGGAACAATAATTGTCTGTGTAGCAACCATTTTGAAATATGTGTATGTGGGTGTGATACTGTGGTGTAATATTTGAAATATTTCATAGTACACATACTAATTCTAGTTAAGCTTGATTCCATAAATATGTTTTTATTTGTTGGCTTCATTTTGAATAAAATGTTTTCTACATTAAAAATGTTTGAATCGCAATTGAATATTTGCAGTAAATCAATTTAGAAGGATTGATTTTAAATTTAAAAACTATTTGTTGTTGTATGGGCTGTTTCTGCTTCGATCCCCGTCGAAATAGATATCTGAAGGATTAATTAAGATTTCTGTTCGGGTGTTTATATATTCGTGTTTGTGAGTTCATAACACCGACGACGTACGAGAAATTCTTAGTGTGGGGGTATGATTGTAGAAAGCGTCTTTTTTAAACGTCAATGAAACTTACCACTGTACAATTCCACCTTATAAAATATGATAAGCAAAGTATTTTGTATTTATATTGACTCTAACATGCATCGTTCATAAAAATATCTAGGGGCACGGTAGTGCCACGCCAAAACACGCAAAACGAAGCGGCAAGGGCACTACCTAGTCTTTCTCTAGTTCTCTCGCAGAGTCATTTAAACAAAAATATAATCTCACGATTAAGTTTTATGTTAATGGATTTAATGGTATTTCAGATGGGTATATAAAAAGACGATAAAAACATAAATTATTAATATCATTACAGATGTCTGTCAAAATTATTGCTTCCTTTCCATTTGTAAATATAATAATTTTAATGGAATATTCTAAATGAGTGTTAGGGTTGTGAAGTTGTAATATTATTGGAGACAATATTTAATTATATTTTTTTCGGTAGGAAGTAACTATAGTGTTAATTATTCCTTGAGGTAACGGTAAATTAACCAAGGCAACTAATTAGTAGACGCGTAAAAATAAAGAAATAATGTGTACCCGTTATTCGTTACTATAACATTTAGAACTCGTTACTATCGTGTCGTAGCGTTACTCGTTACTTTTGACACTTCACATCATAGCATAGAACTACTTTTTTGTCGTATTCTCTCACGCAATACGATGCGCAATTTAAATACATACGAAAAATGCGATGCGAGTAATGAGATGCCTTGGTGAGTAACGTTTCGTTACTCGGTACTTGATGGCGTACTCGTTACTCAGTAACTAGGCTAGTATTTTTCTAGGCGAACTTACAATTCTACCACCATTCTATCTGATAAATTGTAACATCTTAGATCTAATACATACGCATGGCATATCACTGCATTTTAAACGTAATAGGTACCTAGAATAATTTTGTAATACTACGGCGGCACTAAATATTTTTGTGTTACAGAAGTAGGTAGCTTAGTAAAAAAAGATAGGTAGCTTATATAGATTATATATGTATACTTATATGTATATTTTTGCTATTATTGGCTTAAAAAGGAACTAAAAAGGAGCTTAAACCGTTATCTATATTTTTGTAACCATTGGTCAGCGCCTAGTAATTGCCAGCCCTAAAAATATGACGCGATAGAGCAAATCTTAATTTATAGGAAATAGTAAATGCAATTTTGATTTCGGCGGATTTTAAAAACAGGAAACGTTGAAAAAATAAAATGGACAGCCGTTGGATTCATAAATAGGTCTGGCGATCAACCTTGGCACCTCGCGAGTTTCGTACTTTTTATATACAAATATAAATTATTCTTGTTGTTTATACGGTTAGTGATGTGAAACAGAGTAGATGAAATTTGTCATCCACGAAAGATAGTGTGTTTAGTTAATTTGAATCCGTTAATAACTACAGAGAGAAAAGCATTTTTAAGTTAATGTAGATTAATTTATTTAAGTTGTGGAATTCTTTCTTTTATTGTGAAGTGCAAAATAAAAAGTCATTAAATAATGTAATGTTGTGATTAAAATCAATAAAAAGTTTGATATTGAAAAAAAATGACATTCATCTATCATCATCATTTATCATCATCAAGTAAAGTTAATTGTAGTCAGTAAAAGAACAGTAAAAAATCTATCGACCTACACATATATTACGCACCACACGCACACATAAATAAAAGAATTCCAATTCCAATAACATGTTATTTCCCAGTAACACTATAGACAAATTTGAATACCTATTGGTGAGTAATTCCAGTTCAAATATCTGAAATATGAAATTGCCAACAGATTTTCCAATATTCCAGTCGGTTCAGGCATTCCAATTCGGAAACGCAATGACGTAACAATAGTGTGGCAATACGGACATGACAACAAGGGCCCCTAAAGGACCCCAGAATATCTTTAATGATATCAATGCAACGATATAAATTAAAAATACACGTTTTTCACCTGCTTCCGCAGAGAATAATGCACAGGTAACTGCAAACAGCTCTTACAGGGAGTCCTACTATATATGTACTAGGTGCCCCAACATATACTAGGGGCCCCATTTATAATCATAGTTAGTAACACAACACATCACTACACTACGTTCATATAGGTCAAGTTGCAGTTACTATAGTTCTAACACCTTTAGCCTTGATTGAGTTTTTGATGTTGAAATAAGCTGGAATTTTGAGGTTATAACAGTTTTCTATTCGGCCGTAAAACGTAATGAACTTTGTTATGAAGTCTATTTTTGTCTCAAATCGATTTTGGTTTCGTTTTTGTATACAAGATAATTATGTATTCGTTGGAATGGAAAATTGGACTGTAATATAATTTGTACGTAGCGTAATAATAAAATAATCTGATCAGAATAAATGTTTATGTAGTATAAGACTATATCAGTATCTAAAATTTGGTTTTGTACCAGGTTCGATCTTCGGCCAGGTGTAAAACAGTTCAATAAAGGATATATGTTCTGGGTCTGGGTGTTTCCGAATGTTTTTGTGTATGCCATTGATATTTATAATAAAGGAAATCTTAACGTGTGTGTTGGTGTAACACATATATTAATCTACAGTGACAGTTAATTTGAAATAAGCAAAAAACATTTGAAGTTTATGTATGTGTGTAATAAGTATCCGATTAGCTCAGCCAAACAGACAGACAGACAGACAGACAAATTTTTTTTATTGCATTTTCGTTGTATAGGTATCGTGTATACTTTCATATGCATTGACTAAAAAAATGTTATTTTGAAATCACAACACACACTTCAATTTTATTTATTTGTATAGATGTATAGATAGCGTTGGTATAAATTAGAACACAGACACAGGCCTGTCTTTAGTTTCAGATATCGATCGAACAGAACGGCATGAATTATTCCATCTGCTTAGAATGTAAGAATATCTAGACGGCGTCTTGTACGTATGTCACGTACATACAGACAGTCAGTTTACATAATAAAGGTAAATGTAAAATATATACATACTTGTGTATTCCCTGCGTTGATTAAAAAAATAAAATTTGTTGTATGAGGACGAATTTATTGTTTGAATTCGTTGTATGATGAAGAATTTCAAGGATGAAGACTTATTTGTTATACCTCACTTCTGTCAGAAAGATATATTCCTTACCAAACCTATAAGGGTTTGGTCAGAAGATAGTAGTAGGCAGTGTTTATTGCTGTTATTAGGCAGAAATAGGTGCGGTGATGATGACTTTGGAGTCGAACCATTAAAGGTTCTACCACTACCTTTGAGAGTGATTTAACGTTCAGCTGTAAGATTTCTCTAACAACATACATATGAGTTAACAAAGCAAGTTAAATAAAAGCTTGTAAAATTATGATTAAAGAAAAAAATGTCTGGCAATGTCCAGACATTGTCTGACATAGACAGAATCTGTATTTGTAAAAATTGTTTACCAAAATTTACTCCAAGTTTCTTTATATCAAAGTACGAAAACAAGCAAACGGGATGTTTGAAACGACTATCTCTACTGAGCTTCTTTGTATTCCACCGACATTCAAACATTTGCAACAAAATAGTTACAATAATGTTGCCATTTCCTTTGATATACGCAGAACTGGCATTGAACTCCCAACTAGCGAGGAATTATGATCAATGGAGAAACAATAAAATTGTATTCCGACCATTCCTTCATCAAATGAACACGTCACACCAAACGGCGTTTTATTACGACCACATTTCCAGGCGTACACAAAACTATTTCTGCATCCATTGACGCTTTGTTTTGGGTTTGGAAGCGAATATGTTATTGAAACTAGCAATGGATGGATTGTTTGTGTATTCGAGTGGACCCGGTCTAAAATTGGTGTTGCATAATTAGGGCAAAGCGATCGTTCGATTCAAGTGCGCCTCCATTCATATTTGCACCTTGCGATCTGACTCACCAATAATGTATGTATGAGGTTTATTACATTGTTTGTGGATTGATCGTTTTCTTGATATCCGGGTTTTGTTTGCCCGGAAATAGTATGCCCTTGCGGATAAATTGTAAATCATAATAAAGCGTTAAGTTTTCGATGTATTATAGGTACCGAAAGGCTGAAAACTCCTATTATGTGTAAGTATAATATTGTGATCGTAAATTGGTTTAAATTGTCATCATTTTAAAGCTATTTTAATGTTGGGAACAATGATCTTATCTCGTGGATTGCATGCTTTATTTGAGTCTTCAATATTACAAAAAAGGTATATAACTTCTATCTTCCATACATACATACCTGGGCCGTCTTAAAAAATACCGCGGTTTTCTCTTGGGCATACAAAAATATTGGCCACAAATATGTTCTTTTTAACAAAAAATATATCTGAATCTAACATTTTTGAAGAAGCCTTTTGGGCCCCAGTTAGATCGGGGGCCCTGGATACGGGCCCCATTTGACTATATAAAGACGAGACGGATCCTTACCGTGCGAAGATATTGACATGTACGCGCTCTATACTTATTATAACTCTAAGGTTCTACTTTTAATATTTATAACTCAGTAAATAGATACTGAAGGTAATGTATTCCGCGAAAATATAATCCTGCATGCTGAATATTTTCACGAAAAACATATTTCATCTCTGAAAATATTTTTAGTATGTAATTTATTACGTTTTATGTCTGTCATATATGAATGTTATGAAATATGCCTACCTAACTACATATGAAATCACATCTGCTATCAAATGCGAAAATATAGAGGTTTATCTGATCTATTTTACTATATTTTGTTAGTAGCAAACGAACATGATCAATTGGTAGTAGTTGGCCACTGCTGTCCATAGACATCTGTCATAAACCCCTGATAAGATTAGAGTAGAGGTTGACGTTGCTATCCCTGATGACAAAAAAATAATTTCTACATCGGAGCCAATCGTGGGTGTCATGGACACACAAAGTTGAATACCTACACAAACAGCCAGACCAAGAACAGAAATCTAAGCTCATAATTCAGATATCTGTCTGGCCAGGGATCAAACCCGGAACCCAATGCGCATCAGACCGGTACAGATCGCCCTGCCACGGGGTTGGTCATCATAATATTTACGGACCCCTGATCCCCGCGGTTTTACCCGCGTTTAAGAAGTAAAAAAATACATATTTAAACATAAATGTCATCCCTCTCTCCCGCGACGGCGCGCGCAAACGCGTGGAGCGCGCGCTCATGGATTTTTCAAAAATAAAAGAAGCCTATGTTACGTCTTACACCTTCAGCTATCTTCCAGTGAAAGTCCCGTCGAAATCGGCTCAGCCATTTAGAAGCTTAGCTCAGCCAAACAGACAGACAGTTTTTTTAATTGTAT
>DWPV01006682.1:0-11321 GCA_018251915.1 Urbanus proteus proteus
AAAACATCGTGAGGAACCCTGCACATCTGAGAGTTCTTTAAAAAAAGTTCTCAAAGGTGTGTGAAGTCTACCAATTCGCACTTGGCCAGCGTGGTGGACTAAGGCCTAAAAATCGCTCTCCCGTGCCCAAAGTGGGACAATAATGGGTCGATGATGACATTATACTTCAATTACCTTGCCATCTATAGAGCCTTCAGTTTCGAAATTACCGAGGAACTTGGTCAATATGACTTCGGCTGTTTCCTCACCGCTCATGTATCTGAAAACAAAGAAGAAATGGGTATGAAAGTATGTAACAATGTCCTTGATAAGATTACTTTAAAGCAGTTTATGGTAAACATTAAAATGATGAGACTCATTTGAGCCTCTCAGACTTGTTTTTTTTTTATAAACATTCAAGATAGACTTAAGAAGACTGCAAATGCTTATTACGGAAGTATGTTGGAATGTCTTTTAGAGTTCCGTACCCACTCCGTTATCTGTCCGCCTGTTCGTCTGTCACAGAGCTCTATCTCTTAAATGTGACTACACAATAACTTAGGACACCTCCCCAACCCAAAAAACAATATATACAATCTAAGCATACCTAGGATGTGCTGTAACGGAGTATACCCCTCGGATGTCGTCAATGGTGATCACACCGTCGCCTGTCTTGTCAAGCTTCTTGAACGCCTGCTCGACGATAGCTTTCCGGGATTCTGACATGTTGGGCTGTAATCATTATAAAAAAAAATTATAATGATATTTTAACATTATAACATTATAAAGTTTTTTTTTCTATACTAATAAATAAAATTGAAGTGTCTGTTTATGTTTTCAAAATAACTACTTTTTACTCAATGCATATGAAAGTATACACGATACCTATAACAAAAATGCAATTAAAAAAAAATGTCTGTCTGTCTATATGGCTGAGGTAATCTTCTAAACGGCTGGACCAATTTTGAAGGGACTTTCACTGGAAGATAGCTAATCAGCTAGTAACTTAATGAGTAAACCAATGAAATAGAAAAAGTATGTTCGAAGTAGCAAACGAGTATGTAGTTCATCTGACGTTAAGTGGCCACTGCCGCTTGTACATCTGTAATCAACCTCAGATGCGTTGCTACCCCTGAGGACGAATTTGGAACGCCTCGGATAAGTATGTCTCCCTAACCGCACGCTTTAAACCAGAACACAGCAGGGCTGAACACTGTGGAATAGGTGTGGCGAACCTTATGTAGTTAGACTCCGGGGCCACGTTTTGATACATAACAGCAGTGTGGAGCACTGCTGTGTTCTGGTCTGGTCGTGGTGTACCACAGATGTGTCTATATGCCTATAACCTGCTTCACTCAAACAAACCCTGAATCTGAGCCCTGAATAAGGAGTTAAATCTTTACAATTACTCTTGTGTTACAAATATTAGGTACATTTGGCGACAGTAACCACTTTGTTACATCGCTAGTTTTGAAACATAAACTGAATAGCGAAAAATATGAAGAAAATATACCCGGATTTGTTTCAGGAACTCATCGAGGCTGATCGAACCACTCTTGTCAGTATCAAACCTGTTGAACAATTCTTCGGCATCCTGAAACGTAAAACAGAACATATTTTTATGAGACAGTCTTCAAATCTCGCATTGGAGAAGCGTGGTATACGAATCACTACATAGTATAAAACAAAGTCGCTTTCCGTTGTCTGTCCTATGTATGCTTAGATCTTTAAAACTACGCAACGGATTTTGATGCGGTTTATTTGAATAGATAGAGCGATTCAAGGGGAAGGCTTATGGAAGGAAGAGAAACGCATGCGGAGCCGCGGGCAGAAACTAGTAGTCTATATTACAGGCCTCTTCCAGTTGCGGGAAGAGAGCCGCAGCAGTGGGATAAGAATTGCAGACACCGATGAAAATTGGTTATTTGATTTCGAAAGTACTTTTTCATCTTACCCACTTCAAATTCTTTACTTTGTGGTAACACTTAAAATACGTACAAAAATACAATAGAGGAAACTCACGGAGGTCACACGAATGGAAGCGTGAGAAAACTTAGCTAATTACTAAATTAGTTAATTACTTACTTTACGACAAAATTTTCGTTACATCATAATTATTAAGTTCACATAATACTAGTTCTAAATCATTTTATTTACCGCATTACTAATTTCCAAGCCGGTCTCCTTGATGCCGTTGAAGAATTCTTCCTTATTCAGTTGCTTGCTTCCATCGTCGTCCATCCTACGGAAGATTCTGCAAAATATACAATCATAATTTTAATATCAAGTAGCGAGTGAGATACAGACAATAGACGAGAAAGAGAGAGAGAAAGATCTTACTGGTATAAAGAAGTAGCAAACGACCATAAATAGTCCATATTCTGATTTATAGAAATTTCGTTAGTTTTTAAAAGCTAACAAAGATCGCATAAGGATATGTATCGTGTTCAGAAAAGTATTTAAGGGTTAATATGTGTGTGTATAGTACGTAAGCGAATACGAGCGTGTACGGGTGTATTTGAAAGAATAAAGATTAAGGTTATTAATCGTTAGGCAGGATAATTCCATCATTAGGGTAATAGGTACCTACGTCAATTATTAGGTAAGGATCGGTGACCAACCAACCTTCCGAGTCCCAGGATGCCAGAGGCACCACGGGACAGACACAGCAGCCGCAGCTTCTCCAGCGGATCGGTGGTGTTGGAGAGCGCCCGCTGACTCTTCTGGATCAATTCCTCCTCTTGCCTGGAGGACGCAGATTGCGGACGGTGCCATGCTACTGCAAACGGAATAAGATAACAAATTAATGCTAATTCGATTAGTGTATTCATCTCTATGTGTCCATGACACCTACAACACGGGAGAAATCCTACTGTTGGACTATGAGACTAGAAAACGTTATATAAATAAAAAGATTGTATGCGTGTAGTGTGTATGTTCTTCTCATTTACAATGAAGTTTAGTTCTGGAATGATACTACCAATACCTGTAATAATAATACCCGTAATCGATTTCACGTAATCCCTTGTTCTATTTGAAGCTGGTTAGAGATGTCCATGAGTAACAGTAACCAATTATTATTATTAAAAAAAACACTTCACATCAGATTACCGTGGTAACTTATACTCCAGATATTGATAATACAAAACTTTTTCCCAGGAGTAGTTAGGTTATTACGCTTACACTCACATGTGCGGTTGAATGGGCCTGACCATACCCATGACGTATTAACATATGACCCCGTTTATTTATTTTTTTATTATCCATATTTTTTATATATATGGTAGCTTATTGTGAATGTCTATACGTAATTATTTATAAGTTAAATAATGCTAATTTTAAACGAATATTTACATATCTAACAATTTTTAAGTTATCTAAAGTGGACAGTTACTAAAATTGCAATAAAAAACAACAAATCACTCCAACTAATCTTTATTTAATTAAAGCCTATTTCTCTTACTACTTACCACTAATCTGATTGTAAATAGTTGACTAAGTGCGAATAAAACTCTCACTCGGGTTCCGTGCCACCAAAATGTTTATTTTCCCCTTATTTTTAGTAAAATTAGTTCTTATAGCAGCTAAAAATATATATGCATTATAAAAATATGTATAACATTTCTTCCTATTATGGTTCAATCTAGGTAAATTGAAAAACGCTAAAAATACTTATTTCTTGTATGGGGACCGTTTTTAACCGACTTCCCAAAGGAAGAGGGTTATCTGGGTTATCTATTCGTCGTGTATATATATTTTTTTGTTTTTTATGTTTAATTTTTATTTATAAGAACGCTTCCTACACTCATAACCCCACTGTAGGGTTTTCTCCTGTATCATGGGTGCCATGGACACACACACACGAAACAAACACCCACCAGGAATTGAATCCGGGACCCATTGCTCGTCAGACCGGTATGGGAACCGTTCCGCCAAGCGAGTCGTCATTATACATATAAGGTTATAAGATTTATTAGGTTTTTTATTTTTATTGTTTGGTGTTGCAGTGGTCTAAGTGATACACACTTTATCTTTCTATTACAGGTCAACAAATAGAGCCTTAACACAGATGGACAGACGGACAGTCAGAGGGGGCTTAGTAGTAGTCGGAGTTTTTACTCTTTGGGTACAGAATCCTAAAAAACAATGTTTACCTAACGCCCTTCAAAAAAAGGGAATCAAGGCGCTTAGTAGAAAATAGAAGTTTAATACTTTCCACGTCAACAAAGCACGCGAGCAGTTTCCTTCGATAAAGTCAAACAATCAACTGACCCAATTCGACTCTGCAATTACTTGGAAGAAATTTGGAAAACAACAGCCGTCGGATCGCTTGAAAACCAAAAGCCTTATAGACAGTTATAACTGGTTAGTAAATGTATCAACTTAGTAATAAAAACTGGTAGTGACTACGTTTTAAGATAATTATTATTTTCCATCCTATCATGAGCTCTTTCAAGGTCCAGTGCTGGAAATAGGTCTATTGTTTATAAGGGGGGAAACCTTCAAAAAGTACTCGACGTCTTGGGAGCGACGCCGGGTTATGTGGGATTTCTACCGCACTACACCGCGCCCCCCTACGGCCGTCCTCAGCGCTGTGAAGTGGACTCTAGGTGGAGAATCTGGAGCCTACATTACCACCTACATTGGGCCTTCACTGGAGTTCTCCGAGCGCAACGCCCCAACGGGCTCAATCCCGGGCAAGCGTTAAGCTCGCCGCACCATCAGGTATGCGACAACGGGGGTCCTCAGGGTCGCTGAATCTGAATAGACGGTTCGAGCTCCCACTCTAGCCGCCCCCAGCTCCGGAAGCCCCCTTTTAGCCGCCTCTTACGACAGGTAGGGGATACCGTAGCCCTATTCTTATCCTGGGTCTACAGGGATATTGTAACACTGCGCCTAGCATGCGTATTGATGCCTGCAATGGGTGTCAGGTACTGCTGCCCATCTGGATTTCGTCAATTGAAACATAATCATTAAACGAGAGTTTAACTTTAACAAAACCATCTTTTCTTACATCTCTCCAGATAAATAAAAATATTTATCTGAGTAAGTATATCTCATATTCTCCCCATTATTCGTACTGATGAAGAATGTCGTCGCACATCAAAGAAAAACGGCAAACAACTCAATATCACCGAAATGCTAGTACTGCTTCACGCTAGATATATAACAGGCATTGTTGATCGAAGGTTACCTAATAAATGAACTAAATGTAGGTATCCGAAGATACCGGCATTGCCGACATAGGGACCTATTTTACAAGTAAGTTGAAGGACAAAGATACAATAACGTTAATCGATACAATACAAAACTCAGTTCGTTAATAATTAATTTAACGGGGAACAATTAATCCTGACATATACTCTTGCTGTATTGTACCTACATACACTATTTAGAAAAGGTGCCGATTACTTTTACATTTAAACACAAAATAAGTACCTACTGACAGGACAATTGTATTGACAAATGTGATTGATTTTAAGAAATATAGTACCTAAGGTTAATTTATGTGAGGAGCTTTGATAAAACCGAACAATTACAATTGCTAACAAAGGCTACAATTTTAAAAATCAACATTGTCGTATCCACACGTACATATTAATAAAAAGCAATAAACTTTATGGCGTAATAGTTAAATGGTTAATAATGCCCAATTTGGTGAACATTTACAATTTTTACAGATCAAAGACAAAGTTTTACCGATCTCCCTGACTATTTCTCCCCATTTCCCAACTAACCTTACTTTTAGCAATTGAATAATATTACACGTGCTAATTTAAATTTGTATAGAGAAATAAGGAATCATAACAAATTAAAGGTGATACAAAGTTATTAACACATATTGTGATACAAATTATCAACTTACCCTTTATCTATCCGCATACCTATCTGTTACGAAATAAAACATACGAGAACCTAATCAACGTGTAAGCAAAGAAAAAAAAACTATGATCTCAACTGCGTATGTGTTTTCGTAAATTGTTGTTATAAATCACCCAATACTATTAAATATACACAAAAACCAAATTTCATAGTATCACACTAACATACTTACTATTCGATGTTGTTTTAGGCTTGCCAAGATACATTTTCGGGAATCATTTGTCAACACTAATAATGTACTAACGATACAAACTACTTCAGATACCGCTCAACATTTCACGTGTTAAACCGTTTCAGCCTGTATTGCAGGTAAACGCACGTATACATCGCTCCCGACACGCGACACTACTAGTCCAAGCGTTCTACTAGTACTGGCTTCAATACTTCGTTATGCTTGTCTAGGGATGAGTCGTTACGACCATGATCCGACCGTGACCTGTATATTTGAACCGAATCATGGATATACATTTCAGTGGTTTTAATATCGATTCAAGACATAACCATTGTGTAGCCAGCTTAAGTTACTAAAGTGCAGAAGTACTTAAATGTATCTAAGTTTATGTATTTATGTAGGTCCTTATGTATTTCAAGTACGCTGATGAATGTAAGTAAAGCTAAGTAAGATGATGAAAGTTAACATGAACAGCTATGTCCACTCAAAAATCTGAGAAGAATTAAAATCTCTTCAAGTTTATTTTACAGTAATCTAGAAATATGTACTTATGACACTTTCTTGAAATTTTATGTTACCCACTAAATAGAAGTTTCTTATTGAGCAACAGATAAAACATTATATTGAGTTTACATTACACAAGACTTACAAAATATTTTTTGATACCAAAAATCGGATCAAACATAAGGATTGGACATCACTATCCTTCGCCCAAGTCGCAGTTGCTTTAGGGTCTATCGCAATTGATTAGCATCAAATCGTGATACAAATAATTATGTGTATCACGATTATAATTTGTTATGAAATCATTCAAAAATTCACAACAAGTACGCTATATAAGTGCCATATTCAGCTTAGTCATAGTTAGTTTTAACATTGTGAAAAGAGTTTATTTCTATAGTGGTACTCTGTACTTAAGTAAAACTGTAATCAGATGGGTAGTGTAGCTCAAACTACCTGCGAATTACAACAACAACAACTATAATCCTAACAAGTCCTCTGACCTGAGATCTTGTTGCAGAACATACAAAAAAGCATTTGCAAGAATTTGTCTTTTTAAAACCGGTTGCCCTCTTTACTGTGGGCACGCTACGGATTTAGATCTTATACTATTACACTTCAGATGATTACAGGCGTTAAAAAACTACAGTAAATTTCAGTGACGTTATGGAGCTCCAGAACCGGATATCCGAAATAAAAATCTATCCGAAATCGTAACCGAATGTAATGTAAATATAAAGTTTAGTTTTAGTAGAGGATTTCAAATAACACAGATCAGATATCCGAGATGACATATCCAAATATCCCTAGTAAATATTTACCATTGGGCGATAGCGTGAAGTGTACTTTGTATGTAAATTTAAAATTTATTATTACGAGTACGAGAACGTATTCGCACCACCGTATGTAGGAACTCCCCAAGTCATCGACCCACTGTCCCCCCTGTCTACGACGCACGAGTAACTTAATTCCACAGAAAAAGCCTTGGCGAAATCACTTTTGTCTTCTTATTTTCAAAATATTTTTCTTTCGAACTGATACACTTATTGTTGAAAGCTTTTGATATTATCTTAGAACTATAACTTCACTCGTGGCCCACAAGAACTATCTACGTGATGGGTTCTATGAACACATACAAACAAATACACACAAAGATAAATAAAGTATACATACACAATGACTTGTATGAAATAAATTTAAATTCCATTTGTATTTAGATTTTTGGTCGATACCCAAAGGGTTCCAAACCCTTTGAGTATTAAAACCGGTGTTGTGACACCATAGACATCTATAGGTATCTTGTTGCTTTTTTATGTTTATGCAGATGTACGTGATTTTTAAAACCAGTTAGCCATTTCTAAAACCCACAGTGATTTGAACATGTCTGTGTTTCTTATCTAAAATTTGATCCGGGGACCGTATAAAATAAAATGAGTTGCATGCAACCATAGCTGCGTGCAAAAGCTTGTACACATTTAAATAAGAATTCGATTAGTCGCTGATTAAAATTCAACCAACATTCTGACATTGAATGTTATGAAAGTTGGAAATATTTTTCATGGTTTGTACGCAATCCCAACACATTACTTTGAAAATAATTTACAAACATAATGATTTTTGACTTTATTTACCTAGCTTTTTGCAAGTGACTCAGTCTGTTTACTTACCATTTTTAACTGACTTCAAAAAAGGATCAAAAAAGTTCTCAATTCGGCTGTATTTTAATCCTTATATTAGCTAAAGTACGCGTACCGTAAATAAATTTAATAATATATTATTAGATTGTAAATGTAGGTACAAAAAGATACACCAACAAAAAGCCTTTAATAATATTTTTAATATTACTATACCACTATTGCGATTATAACTATTATTTACATATCCATAATTCAACAATGTCAACAACAACATGTTTCACATTTAATTGTTTATAACTTATTTTAAAAATGCGTGATTTTTACTGTATAAAGCGACCTTGTAGGCTTTGTATTACTCGCCCTTTTGGGATGCTTATTAAAATTTTAAAATAGGTGCTTATTCAAAACTTAATAGTTACATATTTCATGACGAACAAACATTTCACCGCAAACGACCGACTACATTCTACATATGTAGATTTCTTGTTTCTATCTATATCAACATGGATTAATCATTTATGTTATGACCTATAATTTTTGTAAAGCAATAATAAGAAGCAATAATTAGCCAGTGAAAAAATTAGCTTTCATGCTGATAATATGCATATCAGCACGAAAGCAACACCACGCTTCATATGACCTTAGAGGCCATATCGTTTTCCAAACCTACATTACCTACAAATTTTATAATAAATAAAGAACTGAAGTTTACAAAGGTCCCTTGAACAAATAATATTTTTTCACTTTGAACAAACATGCGATTTTTTCCACATTCGCATAACAATAAAACATTACAATATAAGTCCGTAATTAAAAACAATGAGAAAGCATCATAAGTAAGAACATGATAAAAGCAAGTAACAAAGTTCATAGCACTGTAAACGGCGTGTGGTTTGTTAGTTACTAACACATAACCGGCTCGCATGCTGATAATATTCAATGCTTGTCAGCACGCGAGGTATACTGACTGTACTCGTTATTCTAACCTTCTGGGGAAAACTGTTTGCACCCCGCAATTTATTGGAAATGGGTTTATTTTGATTACTACTATACAAGTAAAATTGAAGTAGGTATCTGTGATTTCAAAATAACAACTTTTTACTCATTGCATATGAAAGTATTCACGATACTTATATCAAATGCGATTAAAAAAAATTGTCTGTCTGTTTTGCTGAGGTAATCTTCTGGACCTATTTTGACGAGCATATGTTACGCCTTAGACCTTCAGCTATCCTTAAGTAAAAATCCCATCAAAATCGGTCCAGTCGTTAAGAACAAACAGACAATTTTTTATAATTGCATTTTCCTTATAGGTATCGTGTATACAATGCATTGAGTAAAAAAAAAAAATATTTAAAAATCACAAACAGTCCCTTCAATTTTATTTATTTGTATACGAGTAGATCGTATACGATGATTAATTGCCTTTCTCTGTAGCTAAACGAGGCTAGTGTTATTTTTGTAATTATGGCAATTAAGTACATGTACTGTCACTTACCTAAATGTTTAAATCGGTGTAGGGTCTATGTGATTTATCATTTAGCTTTATATATAACAATGGATATATAACTATACGAAGGTATGCCTGTGAAAGTTTAGCTGGGGTAAATAACTTGAGTAACTATTTATGTATTTTTTTCATGTAACTTTTATCTAAATAAATTAAATAAATTTTATTGTTTATATAATACAGAAATACCTTAAAAATAAGCATACACAATATCAATAGCAATATCTCCAATTCTCCACGTCTTTCGTGTTACATAGACAATTCATTAAAGTTGACTAAAGTAATCTTATTTAAATTTTCAAATGTGATACCTACACATATATAAGGATGTGCCGTTACTGTAGATATATTTATGGTTACAATATCGTTCCTATATGCGGGTTGCTTCCTTTATCAGGTATCAGTAACAACACACGTCACTCAGACTCGTAAATATACACCTTATTTGGATCCCCCATTCGTGAAACTCATTATTTCAAGTTTATTATGGTGAATGTTAACTAGAATATTGCTAATATCTCCTAACGACTCTGAAAGACAAGAGTCCAATTTTAATTCGATTACAAATGCAAGGAGCCCTTACAAATACCATCACTGCAATGCCTCATATTAGTATTTCTCGATATCTTACCATACCTTTTCAAACCAGAAGACAGGTTAATTAGCCGGTATAGATTTAATAGCATAAAATTTTGCTAATACCTAATAATTACCTTTCTTTCTCGCTTTGTTACCATATAGGTATATTTCGTTTTAAAAATTCCTAGTTACTTTCGTAGCAAAGGCATTGCACCTAAAGGCATTCTCTAAATTACATATATTATTATAGTTAGTTGTACTCACGTCCAGCGTCCATGATGTCAATCTTGTCCCCTTTCTTTGCTTTGTCTTGCTTCGGTGAGTTCTCGTAGTTGAAGCAGGCTGCGGACAAAAAGAGAGCACTTAATACAATGTATGTACACACAAAAATAACTTTAAACCATTTTTTAAAATCTAAGATTTTTAATTCAAATGATTAATAAGGCTAGCTTCAATATCATAAGTTGCGTCGCATTCATAGCAGTTTATGCTTTCCGACGCGTACTTTCATTGTTTCGATTTCAAATTTATAATGAAAATAATATATATTATGGACGCTTCAGGCATCCTAAGGACTCCTACGGTTTCATTGTGCGGTTAGCCGGAATGCTGTCAGCTGTGCGGCTGGCTGCAGTCAAAAGTTTGTATGAGAAAGTAGTTTTTATTCGCACTGCGATGCCGCATCGCCGGCTAACCGCATAATGCGTAGGAGCCCTAAGGCATCGTTATTACAATCACGATGCCATATTTTGCCAAATGTCACTTCCACGTATGCCACATATGCCCCACGATTAAAACAAACTGAATACAAAAAAAAACGTAAAGTGAACTACTAATATACAAAAATGATCGTAAAGTGAACTACTAATTAATTCAGAAACTGAACACAAAGTTAGGAAATTAAAGTTAAAACACTAACAGCTGTTTAATTCTGGGTCTAACGAGTTTTATCAAAGGCAGTGGAGTCAAAGTTGAACCGCCGTTTAGTTTTTAGGGTTCCGTACCCAAAGGGTAAAAACGGAACCCTATTACTAAGCCTCCGCTGTCTGTCCGTCTGTCC
>DWPV01006683.1:0-11321 GCA_018251915.1 Urbanus proteus proteus
TTGGACATAATGTACATTACTATAGCAAATAAACAGTTCTTTCTAGAATAAGTTATAGTACCTACCGATCATACTATTATTGTAAAGATTTAGATATAACAATAAAAAAGTGTAGTTTTAAAATACTGGAAATACTGGAATGTTTAAAAGTTTTAATTAAGAATTCTAATTTATAAGTTTTGGTTCTAAGAATACTTATTTGTCTTTGTAGATCTCTTTTGCCTCTTAAATATAATTATTTAAAATAATACAATGTTACTGTGGCACGATTGAATAAATTATTTTGTATATCTACTTTTTATATAAAAATAGCTTTTGCCCGCGGCTTAGCACGCGTTAAATTACATATAAACCTTCCTTTTCAATCACTCGTATCTATTAAAAAACTGCATCAAAATTCGTTGCGTAGTTTTAAAGATTTAAGCATACATAGGGATATAAGGACAGAGAAAGCACCTTGTTTTAAACTAAGTAATGATTAGATTCTTAGTATAACTTGTTAATTAAAATAAACCCACAGGTTTATTTTAATTAACAAGTTTACATTAACAGGTTGCATTAATAAAGCGAGTGTGAAATAACCTTTATAATGCACTACTGCATATAACGGAGCTCATGCAATTCTTAGTCGTTTGTTAAAGTTAACACCTAGTATCAGTATTATTTAATTGAACAAGTTTTATAAGGTAAAATAAAATTATAATGGAAATAGAATCTATGCGTCAAAACTATCTCCAAAGCGGAAAAGGTGAAAGTGAGGATTTAAGTCCAAATGTTGAAAGGGCTATAAAGGAAATCGCTGAGAAAGGTTACTTAAACTATGAAATATACAAGAAAAAAATTACGCCAGAGGGCGGCAATTACTTAGGATTGATATACGAAGTTGTGATCAAAGGCATGACGTCGGAAGGAATAAAAAAAACGAACCTATTCGTAAAGCAAGCGATACCAACGAATGAAAATTTGAAACTATTTTCACTCTCCGAAGTATACAGTAAGGAGGAGTTCGCTTACAAAGAACTAGCCGAAATTTTTAGTAAATTGCAAAACGACGCACAAGTTCCTGCTGAAAAAAGATTCAAGATGGTAAAATGTTACAATGAAAGTAAATTAGACGCTATTATACTTGAAAATATGTCGAAAAAAGGCTTCAAGACGTATGGTAAGATGGACATAATAGCGATAAAATTTGCAGAACTCTCTATACAACAATTAGCAAAATTTCATGGACTGTCGTTTGTTATGAAAAAGAAAATGCCTGAATATTTTGAGAATAAGATAAAATCTATGAAGCATTCAGTACTATATGACGATGATTTTTTCGAGTTTATTGAAAAAATGTACGATTTATCGTCAAAAAATTTGGCCCCCGATGTGAAGACTAAAATTAACAAACATTTCAAACCTCTATGCGACGCTTACGTTAAATATGTTCAAGGTGCTATGACTAAAGTAAAATGTTTGTGCCACGGAGACTTCAAAATGAACAATGTTTTATTTAAAGAAATCGTAAGTAAATAAAAAATCAATAAGATGTTTGATATATTTATAACAATAATGTTTTTTACATCGAATATAAATGTTGCATTTAAACAAATTACTTCTTTCAGAATGGTGAGGTGACTGAAGTTGTGATGGTAGATTACCAGTTCATTTACTACGGATCTCCAATAATAGACTTTTTGTACTTTACATTCGTAGGAACCGATCGGAAATTCAGGAAGAACCACTTAAACCATTTAAAAGATGTATATCACGATTCATTGAAGACATTTTTGGAACATTTTAGCATTTCTGTAGATGATGTTTATCCAAGAGATATGTTCGAGTCAGATTTCAAAAATTGTTTAAACTACTCATTTATAAACAGCATCGTGCTGTTACCTTTTCACTTTACCGCTGACAATGAAACCCCCGATTTTGGAACTCAAGATTTGAATAAAATGGGTTTTAAAGTTGATGATAGGTTTTATGATAGAATTCATGGTATTTTTGACGATTTCATGAAATGGGGCTGTCTGTAGTGTGTTATTAAATAATGCTCTGTATGATTATGTTTATTGAATTTATTCACTGCATTTTAAATATAAAACATCTTTATATCTAATTAAATTTTTTAATTAAATTCGTTTTATTTTTAATTAAAATCGTTTTAATTAAAAGTATCGTAATCGTTTTAATTAAAATTAGGTTTAAAGTATCGCTCAGAATATAAAATATTTTCTGTTCAAGATGTCTATTATATGTTTTATCGAATATTATATAGCTTACTCGCTATTCATTCAAAGTGAAACACCTCCGAAGGCCTACCGTGATTCTATACAATCTAATGAATACGAAATTCCCTAAATTATAAGCAAATGTAATGGATTTTTCTTTCCTTCGTCGCCTGTAATCTTCATTTATCTGAACGTAATCCCGTATTACCGTGAGGCTCTTGAAATATTAAACGTGAATGTAACTGAAGTATGTAAGACCGGAATTTTCGACAATAATGAAGAAAAGCGATGCCAGTTGAATATTATGTTAAATTGTTTTTATATCAGTACGTTCAATATTTATATTACAGTCGTCGTATGTGCTGACTTGGTATTAAGTAACTATAATTTGGTTGTTACGGCGAGAACATGTATCCTATCCTATCTTAAATGTTATAAATCGGAATGTCCGTTTATTTGTTTGTTTGTAACGCCTTCACGTCTTAACTGCTCAACCGATCGTTATGAAATTTTGCACACACATAGTGAGGGGTGCAGAAAAGGGCATAGAGTACCTTTCATCCCGAAAAAACGTACTACTCCCGAGGGATAGAAAAATAACTTTTTTACCTACAACCTACTTACTTTGATATCTACGGCCTATATGTGCGAATGTACACATTAGCGCGAACGAAGCTGCAGGTAAAAACTAGTTATAGATACAGAGAAAAAATACTTATATATGAAACTTCGCAAAACTCTATGGCTCAGGAAAATCTTTGAAAAACACGATGCCTGTCAACCAATATTAATATAATCATGAATTCGTAAGATTTTTTCATATCGAATCAGTACTTCCAAGGAATAGCGCCTTCACACAAACAAACAAACAATCTTTCTCACTTTGTAATATCAATACACTTAGTGAAACTATTGCCTATTTGAAAGATGTGCAAACAAAAGAACTACGTGCGTTTTCAAAGTAATAAATTTTCGCACTACTAAATATTTGCTTCAATTATTATCAGTGTAATCGTCTGTTATAAAAGGAACATTTATATAAACATTCAATTTAATCTTTTTGCTCATGAGTACGAAGAAACACGTTAATAATTTAATAAACATAAAAATAGTGAAGTCAAGATGGAAATTTTACGTAGAAACAGTGACCAAGATTTTATAAAAGAATGCGATGAAACGGAAATCAGTGAAAATTGTACGATTAATAAATATTTAAGCAATATTATTACAAGGGAAGGGTATATCAAATATAAAATATACAAAAGACTAATAGACACAGGTGGTGCTAATTATTTTGGTATGTTGCGCCAAATTGATGTGATGGGTGAGACTGCTGAGGGCACTAAAGATACAAGCTTATTTTTTAAACTAAAGATGCCCAATTATGTCCAAAACGATCTTACAAAACCCGATTTTTTATTTTCAAAGGAAGCTTATATTTACAATAAACTTAGTAAAATTTTCAATCATTTACAAGAAGAAGCAGGTGTTCCTGCGCACGATAGGTACAATATGGCGAAAAGTTATGACGAATCTGATGATGACGCGATTATTCTTGAAAATTTGTCCAGAAAAGGGTACAAACTCCTGAATAGATTGGAATTGATGCCACTGACTTTTATGGAACTATCTATAATACAGTTAGCAAGATTCCATGGTCTGTCGTTTGTCCTCAATAAGAAGATGCCGAATTACTTAAGGGAAAAAACAGATAATATATTAAAATATCCTATATCGTATAGCGACGAATGGGATACGTATGTGAAAAACATATGTAGACAAGAGATAGATTGTGTGGATAGTTATTTTCAGACTAAAATTGATAACATAATACCCAAAGTAATAGAAAAATTTCCGAAGTATGTGAACGGAGATATAGCGTCAGTAAAATGCTTGTGCCATGGGGACTACAGGCCAAGCAATATAATGGCTAAAGAAGAGGTAAGAACTACACTCTTTATGATACCTATTCCATTGAAAATAATAATCATTTTATATTTACTATATGTATACCCTTCATAAAAGACTACTCCGCTTTCTATATGACTTAAAATATATATTGTTTACTTCTTTAATAAGTTCACTAATAATTAATTAAAAATTAAATTATAAACCATTTTTAAACCGTTTACTTATACGTTTAAAATATCAAGCAACTTCAGCTGTTTAACTAGAAATAAATCTAAATATTTTTTCTATTTCTTTCAGGAAGGTGAAGTGAAGGACATAATACCAGTTGATTACCAAACGGTTTTCTACGGTTCACCTGCCATCGATTTTATATATTTTATTAACAGCAGTACTAACCGCGAAGGAAGGAAAAAACATTTAGAGCATCTAAAAGACCTTTACTACGAAAGCTTAAAGAAATATCTCAATTATTTTCAAATTGAAGTGGATTCCGTTTACTCAAGAAAACAGTTTGAACAGGACCTCAAGGATTATTTTGATTATGGTCTCCTTTCTGCTATAGTTTTCTTTCCCTTCTTTTTCGTAGAAGATGATGTACCAGATTTGGCAAAGGATAGTATAATGGAAGTCCACATGAAATTAGGCCAGACATTTAAAGAGAGAATGGAAGGGGTTCTACAAGATAACATTGATGAAGGATGGTTGTAATTACTATACAAGTTTTTAAATAGATGTACGAAAAATTAATAGAATGAAATAATATATGTTCCTTGGTTATATTTTGGTACCTGCATCCTTAAAATAACTATTACACTATAAGTTCACGTTTATAAATATGTAGTTAGAATAACTAAAATATAAGTTATAATAAAATCGTAAATAAAAAATAGTATAGATCTTATTTCTGAACGCAGCCATTACGTCAGTGAATACGACACGCCATGTGTTATCCTTTTCACACTATCAATCTCATGCAATTGTGTGAAAGAGACAGACGCTCTAGATAGTGCTGTTTTGATAACGGTCTCAACAAGTAGTGAAACGTGTTGTGATTGAAGAATTATTTCGTATACTCTAAATTCGACTATTTCATGTTTACTGTGTAGTGACAATCATTTATGTGAATCGTATCGTTTGTAAACAATTAATTAATTATAAGTAATATAAGAGACATAACCTAAAAAGTGATGTAAATATACTACAAGATATAACCTGTGAATGAATTTGATAAAAAATTACACAACGTTATTGTGTTAACTATATAGTTAAAAGTAGTGAATAAGACTTGCCTGCATTGACGGATTGAAAAGAAAAAAAGATTAGTATACAAAAATATTTAAGTATATAAGACTTGTATTAAAACACATAATAATTTATAATATGGATAAACTATCGCCCACAATTCAAGAAACTCTAAATAAAATTGTAAAAGAAGAAGGTTACAAAAATCCAAATTTGGAAGTTGCTAAAGTGGTCACCGACGGCGCAAGCTATCAAGGTGTTTTGTACGAAGTTAATGTCACAGAAAACACTGATAATGGAAATAAAGAAACGAATATTTTCATAAAACATTTAATAGAAAATTATGAAAACTTCAAATTATATTCCGTTTTAGAAGTATATGACAGAGAAGCATTCGTTTACAATGAACTTGCCAAAGTTTTCAAGGAATTACAAGATGAAGCAAAAGTGCCAATAACAGATAGATATAAAATAGTAAAAAGTTATCAATGCAGTACCGAGGCGATTATACTCGAAAACATAGTTAAAAAAGGATATAAAACTTATCCTAGGATGGATGTTATGACTTTAGAATTAGCAGAGTTATCAGTAGAACAACTTGCCAAATTCCACGCACTTACCTTTATTCTAAAAGTCAAGAGACCAGAGTATTTTAATAACAAAATCAAAACAATAAAGCAGTCGATGGTATTTGATGACCTTTATAAAGATTTTATCAAGAAAATGTTCGAAATATCGCTAGAGAATCTGGATGAAGCCAGGAAGGGGAAAGTGGCTGGTTATTTCCCCACTTTAGTAGAAAACTTTCCGAAGTATGTGCAAGGTGCTATGACAGAAATCAAATGCCTATGTCATGGCGATTATAGGATCAGCAACATTATGATGAAAGAAGACGTAAGTATTTTTTAACCTATACCTAGTCATAAGGCACATGGGCTATCTGATGGAAAGTAGTTACCGTCTCCTATGAACATTTGCAATGCCAGGGGAGAATCCAATGCATCGCCGTCTTCGAAGAGCCTTTTGCACTTTATCTGTTAAAGGGATCTTATAGTACCCCGAAATACCTTGGTAGAAGGTTCACACACATGTTGCACGTTTATGGCAAAATAATTAGTTTAATTTGACGTAAAATACAGCAGACAATGTAAATTCACCACACATGCAGTTTACATATTATATACAGTCTACATAATTATATACATACATAATTATACAGGGTTACAGGGTATGTCGACAGGACCCTGCTAGGATACAGCTAAACACGGCAAAAAAACGGCAACTAAAAACTCAATTTTTTTCTTAAGTCGATTTTGAAGATAAGACAAATGACAAAAAATAAAAAAATAAAAACTTAAAATCTAAATATCTTAAAAACGGTTAACTTTCAGATAGCATATAACGGTCAAATCGATCAGAAACGACACGATTAATAACACCCTAAAATGATCCTATGACATACACTGTAACCCTGTATACACATAGTCTCTTGATTACACATTATATAAAATAAAGGCCGAACATTATTGTTGAATGGCACAAACCGAATTTCTATACTCTCTTTACATCCATTTAACTAGTTAAATAGTCCAATTGGATCAACTTTGACAAACTTCTGTATCGGATCGAACCCTCTAAGAATCTTCTGATTTGATGCCTTTCAAACAAATATACTTCGCTCAAAGTTAACCAACTCATATACTTTGGTGTACGCTGACACATTTACTAGAACGTGAACTTGCAGTGTTAATGAGTAAAGTTCGGAATTGGACACTTCGCTGATCAGCGAAGATGTCGTACTATTCAATTTAACGCCGTAATCCGTAAGTTTTCGAAGTTATCTGTTAACCACACATCGTCAAACTGTCCTTCATAAGTGGAACAGTTAAAGGAATTACGATCGGACAAAATGTGACATTTATAATATTCTATTATTAAGACATGATATTTTTTAGTGAATAAAATTGAATACAGAACATTGATGATGACAGAATTGATGATGAAAAGAAATTATGATGATATAAAAGAGACTAAATTTTTTATCACAATGATTATCAAATACACAATTTCCTCCAGTTCAAAAATCATCCTAAAAATACCTTTAATCCTGTAATTTTAACGTAACATAAAAATATAACTTCTAAAAGGTTTATCCGGCATATTTTTTTCATTGTTTTCCCATTCCCATTGTTTTCTATTTATTTTTTCACAGAATGGAGTAATAACAGACGTGATACCAATCGACTACCAGCAAATGTACTACGGATCTCCAGCCCTCGACTTCATCTACTTGGTATTCGGGGCAAGTGACCGAGACTTCCGAAGAAACCACTTAAACCACCTCAAGGAACACTACTTCGACACTTTTGAAAACTTCTTGAAATACTTCCAAATTAACGTGGCTTCAGTTTACCCGAGAGACGAATTTGAAAAAGATTTCAAAAAGTGTTTGGATTATGGTTTAATGTTTTCCTTGTATTTCATGCCGTTCTTTTTCGCTCTAGAAGAAGATTCCCCGGATCTGAATGATGAGCTTTTAGAGCTGTCTTTGAAGCTAGATCCGAGATTTAAGGATAGACTCCAAGGAATTATTGACGATTTTGTGGAATGGGGCCATTTGTAGTATTAACTAAGAAAATAGACGAACATGTAAAATAAAGTAGTAGTAAGTGTAAGTTAAAGGCATTTATAATTTTAACAGATAAATTTATTGAACAAAATAAAATACTTAATGTAAGAAATAACACTTTATAACAGTAATACACCTTAGTTTGTTTCTACTAATCACCTAAATGATAGATGCCTAAAAATGCTTATACAGGATTATGACTAAAATCAAATCTATTCTCATCCAATTTATTTAGTCTAAGATAAGATAATGAATTCAGTAATATAAACGGATCTTTTGATACGTCTCTACAAACGAAACCACGCTTCTATTTTGAATAGTCTAATGCTAACCGAATCCAAAATAGACCCGAAATAATAGTACCTGCAAAGTAAACTCATTAATAAATGCATGTATGAAAATGCAAGACTACGTTTGTACGTGAAATATGTAAATATTTCATCAAAATATGCAAATCGGGAGCAGAAAGTGGATGTACGAATTGCTGTGTAATCAGATATTTCGAGCGAGGCTTCGGGTTAATTGTCAGGGTCTTAAAATAGCGTTCTCATCATTTCTATCTGTTCCTACTCTTTGTGTTCTAACCGGCATCAAAATATGATGGTACTGAATACTTTTAATGGTTACCCATTGATAGACTATGCAGCACCACCGCCACACCTATTTCTGCCTTAGAAATAGGTGTGGCGGTGGGGCTGCCCGGGAACAGCAGGGTTCAGCGGTGCTCTGCTCTGGTTTTAAAGGGGTGGGGATAATTATCCGCGGCGTTCCATCTTAGTCCTCAGGGGTAGCAACACATCTGTAGCCGACCACAGATTGGACTGTGATTTTATCTGCGGTTGATGACATATGTCCATGGGCGGCAGTGGCTATTTACCATCAGGTGGACTGCATGCTCGTTTGCTGCTTCGAACATATTAAAAAAAGGTGATACCTACTGAAAAGTGATGTACCATACCTAGGGGTGAACCGTTATGGTTATGTACGGTTCAGCTGGTGAAGTAAGTACCACTGCCGCGACTATATGACTATATCTATTGTTGCATTCCACTTGAAAGTTTCCGATGCTAAGGAGCTTTCATATGAGTTGAAAATCTAAGTCCTTAAAAGTGGCAATGAATCTGTCAGCGACTTATAGACTTATGAAGTTGGTTACAGGTCTTGATAGGAGATAGAGCTCTGACCATCATGTGAATTAAATGCTGATTGCTACTTCATATTATATACTTCAATTTTCTTATTATATGTCGTAAAATGTATAAACAATTACAGTTCTGTATGGATCTTAACTGAATTGCAAAACTTAATGCGTGGTCGGTAATCACAGATCGCTAGTGGGTAAATCTCATGCACAGTAAAGTGCTTCAGGGCTTATCGTATTTCGCATAAGATCAAATATCAGAAGCTAAATTTAGTTGGAAGCCTTGTAAACGATTTAATAGCACACGATATTTTGGCCACTAATTCTTACAACATCGGAGAAGTTCACTGGCCAAACTTCTTGCAGATTTAGGGAGTGGCATCCAACCATCATCTTTTTGAAGTACTAAGTGTAAATAAGGTATTGAGCAATAAAAGGATATTTTATTTATACAAATGAAAGAAACACGTAATAATATTTATTTATATACGCGAAAGATGTTATCTAATGTTTTTGTCGCCATTTTAAACATTTCCATCTAGCTGCAGTTTATCTTATCTCGACATTTTAGAAGTAAACGTGAGTAATGCCCCTGTTATCAACATTTAAGGTATAACAAACATTCAAATAATTACAAATATTTGCCATTTATTTTAGAACTTTCGCACCATAAAGATTTCAAGATAATAATATACATAACGACAAGGCAATGTATATAGTCTATAAAGTCTTGTGGGAACGGAGATAAGTTTTATCATTTGCAAAACACTTAAAATATTTCAACGTCTTTTAATGTCAAATTATTTATTTTTACAGTTCGCAAGTCGAAACCGTAAGAATAAATTTTGAATATACCACGATACAGCGTTACATTGTGGCAGCAAAAAAGTAAGTAAACCAACTGGTGGTCAAATCACTGTCGTTCATGGATACTGCGACATCTATGTCACCTGTGATCCATGAACACCTTCGATCAAATTCAGATAAGATAAGATCCTACATGAAACTGACGTTTATTTTATTAAAACCAATCCACTCTATCAAAAGTCTTTTCATATATACAAATAAATAAAATTGAAGTGTTTGTTTGTGATTTCAAAATAACAACTTTTTACTCAATGCATATGAAAGTATGCATGATACTTATAACAAAAATGCAATTAAAAAAATCTGTCTGTCTGTCTGTTTGGCTGAGGTAAACTTCTAAATGCCTGGACCGATTTTGACGGGACATTCACTGGCATTTTTGTAAAAACATTAGCGTGCTCTCCACGCGCTTGCGGATACCTATAACAAAATGCAATTAACAAATTGTATGTTCGTCTGTCTATGTGTCTTGTGTCACTTACGTTTAAGTATGTCCTTTGACTACTTTAAAGCGGATAAAACCGTGAGGATCATCTAGTCGTAAAATAAAGTTGTAATGTAATAGGATTGTTTCATGTTTGAAACATTTATGTTTGCTTTTCATTTCTATACTGGTTAAAACTGTTGTTGCTATTGAATTTCCAGCTGTTTTTATTCCGATAACCGATATGCGGTTTTGGCTAAAATAAATCAAATCGTATAGTTTTTTGTTCGTTATCAACGAATAAATTTTGTGGTTGTTTTTTTATTATGCCTGAAGGTTTTAAATTTATGTTTTTGTATGATATGATATCATTCTCATGTACAAACAATGGAGTCTAGTAAAATCTAAATTTTATTTATATTTCTACTAATATATTTGGGACTAGTCAATCGCGCCAACCCTTTTTTCAAAATTAAAGTAGCCTATGTTACGCCTTAGACCTTCAGCTATATTCCAATGAAAGCCCCGTCAAAATCGGTCACGCCGTTTAGACAATTACTTCAACCAAACAGACAGACGGAAAAAATGCTTTTTTGTTACAAGTATCGTGTATACTTTCATATGAATTAAGTAAAAAGTTGTTTGTTTGAAATCAAAAACAGACACTCCAATTTGATTTATATAATATATACGTCTTCCTAAAAATGAAAATCTTTGATCCAACTAATGCTCTCTATAGTACTATACATCTATTTGGCATACCTACCTACCCAAGCCACTTAGACTACCTAGGCCAAGAAATCCAGCAATGACTATAGTCTGGTTCAGAATTAGGCGTCCAAAATGTAAACAAATCAATGTCAATGTCAAAAAATGATTACCGGAATA
>DWPV01006684.1:0-11320 GCA_018251915.1 Urbanus proteus proteus
GTCGCTAGCAGTTTTATTGATAGAAATTGTTGACGCGGCGAAAATAAATAATTAGAATATGTTATGGATATAACAGTACTGCTAATTCGGCGCCATCATCTCGTGACGGCCGACGACGGCCCGGTGACGGTGGCGATGGACAAACGCTCATTAATGTTCTTTCAACAAAAAAAAAATAAGACATGTATTAATTTTTTCGAAAAACCTTCCTTTGTAACAGAAATATGTTCAAATCCTATTTTAACCCATAACTTAGTACCTAAGCGATTAATGTAGACGCCGCAAAATTCTCAAAGAATCCAAAACAAAGCGATGTTATTTCGGACGTGAACTGGATAAAAGGTAATCGTTTGAAGATAATATTTTACCAGCCACCCGGTCCTGAATCAACAAATGTCAAATTGCTGTCAGATCTTGAATCTCTTGAAGCTGTCGAGAATAAAGCATCTTTTGAGGTCAGTGGATTCTATTTGAAGGCCAAGAAGAATAGTCAACAGACAATTTGCTCTTTTTTGGTAGTGTTCGATATAATTGTATCGCCAAAAAACGGAACGTCAATTTTGCTTTAGGTGGAGTTGAGAACCTATTGATGTAAGTCTCATTTGTTTTAAACATTTAGGAACCCACTTGTATTAAATAAATTGTAATTGTTGGATAAATATAAAAGTTTAGTAAGCAAAACATCAAAAATTATATGTTCTTCGAAAATTAAAGTATACCATGTTAAGGGGATAAAAGGGTTTTAGAAACTCTGTTTTTGTTAATTCCATGAAGAAGGTCTCTGCAGTATTCCTATTGTCCTTTGGGGAAGCTCATTCCGCATTTTGCATGTCCATGTTAGAAAGAACGATCATCTTTTTATCTTCATCTTTTATTCAGGACCGTAAAATCCTCTTTCCACTGTAAATTAGCTTTACACTTACATAAAGGAGATTATTCTCGCTTGCAATTGCATTTTATTTCTGTTGAAAAAGAAAATCCTGGAAAGGCACTTTGACTAATATCTCCAAATGTGTAGACAAACGGAAAGGACAAGGAAGATAATGAGATATAAAGAAAAAACCCACAACGATGTCGTTTGCGAGATTTCCCCTCAAAGCATATAGAGAACGAATGAAAATGCAAAATGCAATTTGCAAGGCAAATCAGCCTGACTGGCATTTTTCTGAACTAATTGTCGGTTTAACACGTTCCTCTGTAATTTATTTAAGCGTTTTTATTTTTGAATTACTGTTTTCTTTTTGTTAAATATACGAATATATTTTTGTCTTTGTTGTCATTTGTTTGTATATTTTGAAACATTTCTTATTGTTATTCTTATCAAAAAAATAGGCAACACAATTATGTTTCTTGTTACGGACGCTAACCAGTCATTACTCATCTGTTGTTTTAAGCTTAAGAAAAAGCGTAAGAAAATTAAGAAAGGCTTAAAAATGTTGTAATTGTTATGTTGGAATATGTGAAAGAGCTATCGTATGTAGGACAGTTGCCGTAACTGGTTCCGTACGCTCCAGCGCACATCCCGCCGTAGTGACAGCTGGCTTAAGGATCCGCACATATGACGTAAGTTTTTACGCCAAATTTAATATTTACGTCACAATGCTTTAGTTTTTATACCATTTTGTATTTAACTATGAAATTGTTTTAATTTCATAATTTGATTAATGTTTTAAGTATAATCGCTGTGCCAGTATAAGTCTTTATTGTAAAATACACAATATTATATACGTTAGTAAGATAGTGAAAATCTCGGTAAATAAAACAGTTAGGAAGCTGCTATTTTCCTAACATTGTAGTTATTTTAAATGCTTTGACGCTTTCTGAGGCAGTGAGAAATGACTGGCTGATGAGTGAGAGAAGACTTCTACTTAGGTGTTAATATAAGTCCTGATTTTCATCTTTTTCTCAAATCATTTTAAACTATTTTGTTTAAGTTTTAAAGTGTAATTAAAAATAAATTTATTTCTTAAATCCAGGCTCAAGTAGGTTTTAATAGATTCATTCCAGTACTTTTCATTTACAAGGCATTAACAAGGTTTAGTTAGATAATAATTGTGATAATAATTATGATGCTGACGAATAATTCTGTGACTATTTAGTTTTAACCAACTCTGTCATTTATTAATATTTTAAGGGTAAGCGTGTTGTAATTTTCTAAGTCATTGAAGTAGCAAACGGGCATGCAGTCCACCTGATGGTAATTGGCAACTGCCGCCCATGGACACCTGAAATCAACCCCAGATAAAATCAAGGTCCTACCTGAGGTTGACCATAGATGCGTTGTTACGTACAGACAATAATACATAAACGACCATGATATATTAAGTTCAAATACGATATTATTCTTCTGACCGCAAATAGCCCTCAAAGAGATATTCTGAAAGAATAAAACATGTAATATTAAAATGTAAAGCACCATCCGAGATCACAGAACAATTTCAAAATTCACTTCGTGATCGAAAATATGATTTAATATGGAGCTGAGAAAATACAGCACGGAAGCTATTATCTCGCTGCGACCGAGGCAGTTGGCACAGAATACGTTCATGCAGAAGAGAATATCGTTGAATACCTTCACGCCAGCGAAATTAGAAAATACCTTTCAATAACTCCTTTGTTGGTCAGAAAGGTATTGTCGGAGACTACGTGATTGGTTTACGATATTTGTGCCTACTTGACTTTGAGAAGATCTTGTTTGATCTCTAGGATTAATTGTGCCATAGTATATGAATGATATAAATGAGTTTATTAATAGATTAATATAATACATAAAAATAAATTTACGTTGATAAAACGCATTATAATTCCTTTCCGTTCAAAAATCAAAAGCACTTTACGAGCAAGGCCATTAAAATATAGTTAGATAATAACTATATTCTTGACACCCATGCTAAGGTATATATCGCTATATAGCGATATCAAATTTTTTTGTTACATAATTTTAAAGTAGACCTTCGCTTCAGGTCAACTTTTATGTAGTGTATACGGTATAGTACCTATAGATGTAATATTTATACTTTATAATGTGATCTTCAATTATTTTGATATGACCTGTCTCTGACTTTTTAACATAATCTTTGACAGATGTCTGAAAGCCATTTAGCGTTTATATAGCGATTCGCTTCGCTTTCATGAGCTTCAACCACCTTTATAACTTAGTATCGCCTTTTTAAAGAAAAGTTATTTTAAAGGACCACGAGGTTTAACTTTGGAATCGACTTTTTACAGTCTTTTCACAAAATTTAAATTTCTACACTACAGGATTATTCCGTTGGCCAGTTTTCTTAAAATATATAAAATGTGAAAATCCAAGTAGAAATGATAATCGAGAATATTATTTTTACGGAGTGCATTAAGTTAAAGAGACTTGAATTGATTACCTGAAAAAAATTGTATTACGACAAAGGCTACCATAAGATTCACCCATAAGTACCACTTCTTGGAAAAACAATAAGAATTATAAGGTACAAATTAATGTAAAATTATTTCATCACCGTCGATTGCCAGATTCCAATAACAAATGTTACTCAAATAATCCCATGACCCGATCTGTGATATACAAAGGGCGTCTGTAGAAAAATTGTAATAAAATGATCGTTAAAACACATTTAGCCGAACCGATCGGGCCTCCGGACAATATGCCTAGAATTGACTTCGGGATTCGAGACAACTTCGCCATTATCCGTGGATAAAGTTATTAAGGTAAAGGAGCAAGCGGAAATGAAGAATAAAATACAACAATAAAGGAAGATGAAATAAAATTATGAACGGACAAAATTAGATGAAATAGCACTATGAGCACAGAAAAAAAAACAATTCAGTTTTTTTTTTATTATAAGTATTCACGGAAAATAAAAAAGAAGAAGAAAAATAACACAAAAGATTTTTTTAAGAAGCTTATTACTTCAAATATCAATGATTTTTACTTAGTACACTGTACAATTTTAATTTTAGTTCCTTACAAACAGATATTGCATATTTCTAATAATTTATGTATTATAAAGAGTCTGTATGTGTTACTGTCTGTATTACAGACAGTAATAGAATATAAGTAAGGTTCCATGTAGACCCATGTGGCGTAATATATTCACTTTGCCGGTCTGCCGCTCGGAGATTCCCGTAATCTATTCTCGGTTAGGCAGAAATCTAATTTATGTGAAGGAGGAGCACAAAGATTTGAAACATACATAATGCTGTATTAATTTTGACATATCACTTTGGGGTGCCGGAGGGTATTACAAGGACTTAGATTTTTCAGCAATGGTACATGATGTTGATAAATTTTTAACTAACTTCACGAATTGACGAACTTTTATGTCAGTAGTATTTTTTGTTTTGATACATTGTTATGGCATCCTCATTTCTTGGAGGCTTTAAAATTAGTAAAAAAATGATTATAATATTTTAAATTGGTTGACGTTAATAAATTCATTCATGATAGTAGTCCAAATTTCGTCCTTTGAACCACCGGCGAAGGAGAAAAGTAGGAGCGCTCGCACTCGCGCTTTGTGACATCACAATGGCGTTTCGATCCCATCCCGATATTACCTCGTTTATTCGTACACGGGCCCATTCAAACTATTGTTAATGTTTGAAATCATATTAGTTCCTTTGTCCCTCTTCGAACCTTTCAGCAGGAAGATTAGACTTCACTGAAAGGTTTATTAAGTATATCTTCAATTCATTTCATTTTCCTTTTATTTACTTCTTCTCATTGAATTTGAAATTCTGCAATCGAATGCTTAGTTCATTTCTGCTGTTTCTGAATTTGATTTATTTCATTTTGAATGCCGTGTTTTATTTTCTGGGAAATGTTTGAAGTTCTTCAATTGGTTTTAATTTGTTATTTTTCAATTTTGCTTATTATGTACGAATACCTAGTTTGTTTCTAACTGATCTTTTTAATAATAACCATAAATTGCATTGAGGTGGTTTAGTCGAAGCTCATTTGTTTTTTATCAAGCTTCTTGTATTCACATTTTTTTCATTCTCGATGTTTTTATTTTTACTGTATAACCGTTTAAAACGTTACTGGGGTGGCAATTACCATTATTATCAACATGTATTAACAACTATTTAACCGTAAAGTAGTAATAAAGTTAAAATATGATCTAAAAGAAAGGTAAGGTTTTAAAAATACAGATTCATCATATCGGATACATGCATACGAGTACATTTCCAGGGCACGCTATACAAAATCGCGATAATAGTAAAAATACTTTCTGGTTTATAAAATATCACCCTAATACATTAAAAATCCAGGCGCTGTTGTGGATTAAAATACAACTGACGGTTTTATGGAAATATTTTCAATCCACTTTTCATCTTCACGCTTCATTCCTTCCTACATTTTATTGTTTTAAGCTGCTTGTTTTTTCGTATACCAAATAAGGCTGTATTTGTTTTGTGATTTCTATTAGTTATATAAATATTTAACACAATATTGTATTGGCTTGGTTTAATTACTTAATGCTTGAACCTCGGTATTGGCAATATCAATTACTTTGGGAAATTGCGCGATCAATCTTATTAACTGGGTTTGATCAATTATTTAGATGATATCGAACGAGGAATTAATCTTAGGTTATTTTAGTAAATGGGACAATGCTTATCTATTGATAGTTTGCGAGACATTATCTAGTTAATGTTTAGGTAAGATTAAGTTTAGCTTTACATGCCATTATAGCGGTGGAGTATTTTGATGTCGGATTTTATTATACAGGACGCTAATCTTTTTCATTATGTTCTGGCTTGTTTATCAGTTACCTGTGGTATATCTTACTGGCGTATTTGACTACATAGCTAAGGATTCATAGTTTAATACCTGACCAAGTAATTTCATCTATTAACTTATTCTATTAAATGTAACTTAATTCATTAATATTTAAATGTCATAATAAATATATATCAAATTAATGCTTAATAAAGCAGAAGATGCTTAAATGGAAGTAAATCAGTCCACTGATGCCGAGGACGTACGGTATGATAGCCGATAATCATATTACTATAAGGCAACGGTTCCATTAGCAAGGATGAGCTAGGCTATATTGTACTTTATTAATTGTAATGTGTATTAAATGATTAGAAATGTAAAACGTAAAAATGATCTAATCTACCTGTGGTCTTTCTATATTTAAGTTATATAAAAAATAATTTTTGGAATCAAATATTTTGTTCTTTAACGTAGAATAAAATAAGACCAAATATACATTAGTACTTACAAGAGTACCCAAAATTTCAACTGTGTACATAAAAAAAACTGAATTCGAATATGTTCATCCGTTTGTAAGCTTCCATATCACAAAAATATTTATAGACACACACTTAAACTTATGACATACCATGTTTTTTTATGATCGAAGTAGCAAACGAACAGGCAGTCTACCTGATGGTAAGTGGCAACTGCCGCCCATGGACATTTGTATTCAACCCCAGATAAGATCAAGGTCCTATTTGAGGTTGACCACGGATGCGTTGCTACCCCTGAGGACTGAGCTGGAACGCCTTGGATAAGTATATCTCCCTAACCACACCCTTCAGACTAAAACTCAGCAGTGCTGAACAGTGAACACTGCTGTTATAAGGCAGAAATAGGTGTGGCAGTGGTGCCGCCGGAGTCAATCCACGTAGAGTTCTACCACCTGTTTCTTTTCTTGTCGGGTTTTAAAAGTTGACATCATAACCTTATATCAAGTTATTTATACACCTTCTTTAGCTCCACAAGCCTTCGTGCTAAGGCATTAAGTCACAAGAATGCGAGCAGAACAATTCGCTCATAATGTAGATATTCCTGAAATTGGTCCTACGTTCTAGATACCGCCGCGCTAATTACTCGGGGTCGAGCGCGCGAGCGATTTTAACCTTTAATGGCATTTCGTAGCGGAGGAAATAGAGCTGGTTCTAATATTCACACTAGTTTTTTAACTATAAATTAATCATGTAATACTAAATACTCTTATACTTAAGAAATTTTTAATAAGTAATGAGATATTGAATGCATAAGATAATTAAAAGAAATACAGTCGTGACTACGCATTTAAAAAAATTAAGACGTTTGACCTTTTGAGTGCATAATATCAGTTACCTATGTGACGTCGGAAGTCCTGACATAAGTTCTGACATATATTATGACATAATTATGTATGAAAATTAAATAATATACGTATGTGTACAGAAAAAAATAAAACTAAATGTAAAACGTTAATCTATACAAATAAATAAAATTAAAGTGTCTGTTTATGATATGAAAAAATTATATCATTTTTTTATATTATATTTTTTGCACAATACATATAAAAGTACACACGATACCTATAACTAAAATGCAATTTTTTTTTGCCTGTTTGTCTGTCTGTTTGGCTGAAGTTGCTGCTAAACGGCTAGACCGTTACGTATGTTAAGATATGTATTCCTTTTTACTTTTGTAACGCGGGCGAAACCGCGGGGTTCAGCTAGTTATGAAACATAGCTATATACAAATCTAATTTCTAGTAAGAATGAAAATATTAGATACATATACATACATATACATCTTTATTGACTTTGACAAACTATTGTTTCACCTGCCGCTTCTCTTTACAATCCGTACAACAAACACAAGTGACTTATTCTCAGAGTTATACATTAACGCGGTGAATTATACAATACGTGGAGAATTATACAATACGCTTCAGGTAAAGCACAAAGCTATCCGACGGCCAGTGAATTTAACATGAAGCGCCCGTTTGTCGCACTCATAACTAACTTCAACTAACGTCGCTTTGAATTTTAAACTTGCATGTATTGTTTAACAAAGTTGGATTAACCTCGTTGATTAATTTGCTGTGCTCGTATAGTGACAATTTTAGGCCTTTAGAAATAGATTAATTTGTTTTGGCTCCATCGTATCTAATATGTCATCTCAATTAATTTCATTCCATTTTTTCACCTCTTTTTATTCTGTTACTAGCTGATACCTGCGGTTTCACCCGAGTATAAGTCAAAAGAAATACCCACATATTTAAACATAACTGAAATCCCGCTATCCAGCAAGAGGATCCGCACGCGCATGGAGCGCGCGCTAATGTTTTCTTCAAAAATTGAAGTAGCCTATGTTACGCCTTAGACCTTCAGTTATCTTCCAGTGAAAGTCCCGTTAAAATCAGTTCAGCCGTTTAGAAGATTAGCTCAACCAAGCAAAGAGACAGACAGGCAGACAAAAATTTTTTTGATTGTATTTTCGTTATAGGTATCGTGTATACTTTCATACGCATTTAGTAAAAAAATGTTATTTTGAAATCACAACCAGACACTTCAATTTTATTTATTTGTATAGATATACTGTCCAATACGAGTATTATTGATCTTATGTCATCTCTCCGGTAACTTGAAAATTGCGCGCTGCAGTTGATCACTTTTTCGCTGAAAAATCCCAGAGCTTGATTTTTCAGGGAAAAAGTGATCAAGGTGCCTTTTCATTTAGTCTTCTTTTGCGAAGACTTTGCATTTAATGAGTTCTGAGATTGATGAGAAAAGATGGTAGTGTGCAAAAATTCAGATAAAGTAAAAATTTCCAGCAAGGCTTATATTTGTTACTAACAAGGCTTATATTTCGCCCCGGCTTCGCACGGGTGCAATGCTAAATATACTAAATATACTACAGAAAAACTGATGTTATTATACATATAAACCTTCCTCTTCAATCACTCTATCTATTAAAAAAACCGCATCAAAATCTCTTGGGTAGTTTTAAAGATTTAAACATATATAGGGACATAGGAACAGAGAAAGCGACTTTGTTTTATACTATGTAGTGATTTTCTTAAAACAAACAATAACTTTACGATAATAGAGAATATGAAAGTCAAGCGCGCATATCCCTGCGGATTGCGTAGATTTTAACCGATGTACAAAGTTAAGCAACGTCAAGCGCGGTCGGCAGATGGATGGGTGACCGCTAGTTGGTACTGTTTGAAAACATCTGACACGGCTTGGCCACTAACCCGTATCCCCTCCACCAACACGCATTGGAGCAGCGTGGTGGAGTATGCTTCAAGCTTCTCTCAGTTGTGGAGAAGACCCGTGCCCAGCAGTGGGACATAAAAAGGCTTGCGGGAATAGAGAACATATTACATTCAGCGACACAAAGTACTTTTCTGCTACAAATGAAATGAAACTAGTTATGAATAATATAATGGTCGGGAGCGATCTAGAATAAAATTGTGTCAAGGACGCAGTTTCAATACAAATGGGAACTATGCTATGCACATATTGTACATTCTTTGCCGTGCCCCCTTTCCCCTGCACATTATTTTAATACTAGCTGAACCCTGCGGTTTCACCCGCGCTTAAAAAGTGAAAAAGAATACATATTTGAACATAAATGTCATCCCGCTCTCCCGTGACAGCGGCGGCAAGCGTGTGGCACGCGCGCTGATGTTTGTTTCCAAAATTAAAGTACCCTATATTACGCCTTAGACCTTCAGCTATTTTCCAGTGAGAGTCCCGTCAAAATCGTTCCAGCCGTTCAGAAGATTACCTCAGCCAAATTGTCAGACAGACAGACAATTTTTTATTGCATTTTTGTTATAGATATCATGTTTACTTTTATATGAGTAGATTAAAAAAATGTTATTTAGAAATCACAAACAGACACTTCAATTTTATCTATTCGTATAGATTTCAATCCCGGCTTATTCATTAATCTTTTTGCAAAATAGGTTACACAATCATTAGTGCTTAATAAAAGTAATCTCTCCGCCCAGCCTACAATGGGCCATTTTAACCATTAATATTAATAATAATATAGCGTTTTATAAGATGCCTAATTAATACAAATTAATACAAAATCCTAAGCCTATTATACTTGACTATTTAAAAATGAAATCGGTTAAAAATGAAGAGAAGTTGGCTGACAGCTAAAAATTATAACTGAAAGTAGACTGGCAAAAGCAGCTGAAGGTTGGCTAGCAGAGAATGCTTCTAGCATTAAGCCCACCTTTGTACTCTAGTTTAAGGTAGAAAAGATTAAATAAATAAGAAAAAATTTTAAACTAATATTTATTTATTTTTCTGCTCTCAATAGACGTGTTTGCCAGTCGGAAAAAGCCGACTTTTTCTTTCACAATTCCTCTCTATCTTGAGCTGGTCTACTTCGCATGACTCCTGCGACTTATCTAAAGTCGTCATCTCAGCTTTTTGCGGTCTACCTCTCTTCCATAAACATTCATAGTAATACCACCTATACAGTCACTGTGTTACACAATTTTTTAACAAGTTTATTTTGAAAGTGCTAGAACCCTACGTAGTTCCACTCCGGCGGCACCACCGTCACACGTATTTCTGCCTTATAACAGCAATGTTAAACACTGCTGTGTTCTGGCTTGAAGGATGTGGTCAGAGAGACAGACTTATCCGAGGCGTTCCATCTCAAGCTCGTTTGCTACTCACATGTTCTAAAAAAAGTAGAATATGGTAGAGAAGGGTAGGGAGACAGACTTATCAGAGGCGTTCTAACTTAGTCCTCAGGAGTAGCAACGCATTTGTGGCGAGCGTCAGGTAAGACTTTCTTCATATCTGGGGTCGATTATAAATGTCCATAGGTAGCAGTGGCCACTTGCCATCAGGTGGACTGCACGATCCTATGTATGTAATAAAAAAGGGTGTGGATACAGATTCCGTACAGTGGCATCGCATCTATTAATGACTTTAGGTAGAATCTCTAGTCTCTACGGAGTTAGGTTAGGTTACGTTAATGGACGGATTTCTAGTTCAATCTTGTTGTTGGCGCATTAAAAAAACATTTTATATCAAGAAAACATTTATTTGTAGAAATATCTTTAATCAAATGGCTAATTAACTAATATCTTGAAACATTATTTATAAAAAAATATAAATTTAATAATGTTGAAACACACTGTATGAAAATGAAAAAGGATTATACTATAGACGTGTTTAACAAAATAATTACACATAAAACGAATTATAAATTTAACTCGCTTTGTTCGTAACAATAGTGAGTATTAAAATTTATAATTTGTTCATTATAAAGAGAATCACGAAAAATTAATTTTATGCGTATATTAATTAAATAACAATTTCTCTATAATAGAATGAAATTTTGTACTTTATTTGATCAAAATCCATTGTTTGTGTCCACACTATAATTCCTTTTAAAGCTTTGGACATAATTACACGTAAATTGATTCGTGTTGTTGTAATAAATTCGAGCGATTTTAAAAATATTGTAGTATCTTATTCATGAACAACCCATTATTGTCCCACTGCTGGGCACGGGTCTCCTCTCAGTGAGAGGGATTTTAGGCCTTAGTCCACCGCGCTG
>DWPV01006685.1:0-11320 GCA_018251915.1 Urbanus proteus proteus
TGATCTTATCTGGGGTTGATTACAGATGTCCATGGGCGGCAGTGGCCACTAACCATCAGGTGGACTGCATGCTCGTTTGCTACTTCCATCATATAAAAAAATCTATTTAAAGGCGGTAGAACCCTTGAATTTCGACTCCAACGGCAACATCACTTATTTCAATCCAGAGAACAGGAGCGCTCAATATTGCTATTATTAGGCAGAATGGGTGATGCGGTAGTGGCTACCACTTATTATTACTGAACAGCATGCACTTTAGGTACTTATACAAATACATATAATAAAAAAATGTGCCACAGGTCCTCCAAAACACAGCGCTTGATAGAAGCCAAAACCCATTTTCATAGTAGAAAGATTTACACACAGACGCAATTTCGTTTTTAGCTTATATATGTAAGTACAAATAATCCGTTTTCGTCAACAGGAAAACCGCAAGAGAATGTTCTATTGTGTAACGGACTTTATTTGTGGGCTTAATATCAGACATTCAACCATAGGAATAGTTGACATAGCGAATAGATCTGTCATTAACGAATTAGTAGGTACCAATAATCTATACCTACAAATAAACTCAGCAAATGAATATAATTGAAGTGTCTGTTTGTGGTTTCAAAATAACTTTTTTAACTCAATGCATATGTAAACTTACACGATACATATAACTAAAATGAAATTATTTTTTTTATCTGTCCGTCTGTCTGTCTGTTTGTTTGGCTGAGGTAATCTTCTAAACGCCTGGACCGGTTTAGATGGGCTTTTCAATGAAAGATAGCGGAAGGTCTAAGGCGTTACATAGGATACTTTCGTTAATGAAAAAAAAGCCGCCGTAACGTCAACTCTACCTTTTATTTAATCTCCTTGAATATAGTTCATAGGATATGTTTGCTTGGTAGCGCTTATCGCGGATATGTGGTTACATAAGACGATATTGTACAGTTTTGCTTTGCCGCTAAAATGCCGAAACAAACTGAAGGATTTACAATAGTTACCTATTTGAAAAGTCAGTTATTTAAGTCAGTTCAGGAGTTTATAGAATGATTTAATTATTTACAAAGCTTAAAGGTATATGCTCTTAAATTAATGCAACTTTGCAAATAGGAAAATGAAATTAAGTGGTAAAATTTTAAAATAACAGCCATCTTACAAGATCGGGTGCTTTTAGTACGATATTAACTTTTTCACTTTTATGCCCTATTTTATACACTAGTAGTATTGACAAACCTAAAAAAAATACATATTAAGAATTAATATGTATATTTTTTGTGTAATTAAAAATGGAGAATCTTTTGATGTTTGGACGGACACAAAAACCATTCACAGACAAATGGTATTTAATATACCACAAGCAACACAATGAATTCAATTCCTGCCACTTATAACATAACAAGCCTAACTACATTAATTTGAATATCGACCCTAATCCTAATAAAAGTTCCAAACTGAAAATTATTCTATACTAGCTGATCCCCGCGGTTTTACCCGCGTTAAAAACGTAAAATACATATTTACACATAGGTAAGTGATACCCGGCTGTCCCGCGATGACGGCAGTATTCGCCTGGAGTGCTTGCTAATGATTTTCTCATAAATTAAAGTAGCCTAAGTTACGCCTTAGATCTTTAACTATCTTCTAGTGAAAGTCCTTACGTTACCTTAGCCAAACAGACAGATAGACAGACAGACAAAAAAACTAATAATAAATAAAAATAACAATAACAAAAATTGCATTTCTGTTATAGATATCGTGTATACTTACATATACTACAGTAAAATGATGTTACTTATTTTGAGACAACAAACAGACACTTCAAATTTATTCATCTGTATAGATATTCACAGTGACCGTAATTGTCAAATCATTCACTAACTCTGTCCTGACCCTGCCACTTTATTTATGTGCGTTTATAAAACTAAATAAATACACAATCAGTATGGGAGTGCGGGCCCCTATTGTATGGGGTGTAAAGTACCCATAAGGGGTCCCACAATAATGCAATGATCGACCGATTTGAAACGACTTGACGTCTGCGTTTTTTTATTAGTTTAATCGTTTCGTGTGGAAGTTTAGGGATGTGATAGTAAAAACGGTTATTTCTAACATTCTTCCGGTAACAGTTGTTTGCATTATTAAGGTAGTTTCGGGAAAAAATGTACTATGTACTTGAATTTTTCAATCAATTATGATATTTGAATTTTCGCGTCATTTACATATTAAAATAAGGACATCGCGCTTGTAGGACTTAGGTGAGGGTAAGTGGAGTTTCCGCAGTCCTCTACTGTCGAGCGCTGAGGACGGCCACCGGGAGTTAGTGCGGTAAAATTCCTATATAACCCGGCGTCGCATACAAAATGTCAATTTGCAGAATAGTAGCATTAGTACGGTTCGAACGGCATAGTACCACCGTCACACCAATTTCTAGCGTGAAGTAGTTCATGCGTTTCTAAGGAGTGTGGATTACAGCTGATCTTATAAGGCTTATATCTTAGCCCATAAGAGTTGCAACGCAACTGTGATTGCCTTCAGAAATAACCTTTTTTATGCAGTATCCTCTTTTCTATGCAGCCAATTTGACGGTAAGAGGTCACTACCGTCCATGAATTACATATACCTACCGCCTTTTACTTAGGTAACCTTAGGGTCTACCACAAATTTTTTGCTATCGAAAAATCGGAGATGATTTTCCCTCCGAACCATACTTTACCACCGTGCAAGTTAAACTCCGAAACGCATTAATGAAGTGAAATCACACTGCAACCCCTGCTTGGCTCAGTTGACTGCGTTAAGCCAAGCCGAGCGGGGCTTATCCGTTGACACCGTTGCGAGAGTGAACCAGTAAACTAACGTTAATGTTTGTGTACTTGATACTTAGAATGGGTAACTAATTTTCGGCTTCACTATGAGATCTTTCACAGGCATGTCTTCGTAGATCGAGTAAAATAATACATATAGGTACATATATAAAAGATCGCAGTGGGTCCCGGGTTCGATGCCCGACCAGACAGATATCTGAATTATGAGTTTAGATTTTTGTACTGTGTCTGGGTGTTTATGTATTCGTCTTTATATGTCCATGGCACCCACGACAAGGGAGAAAAACCTACTGTGGGACTATATGTTTAGAAAGCGTCTTTTCTATGTAAAGTACGTGATAAAAAAATATGCACAGACTAAGAGACTATTTACTCTCCTAAGATTGTTTTATCAAAAAAAAATCATTATTTTTATTCCTACAAAATTAATCATTAATGGTTTTTTCTTCATATCTTTTGCATAATGCGGTCCCCCTTCCCCCAAACAGCATCCCATACAATGATATGGAAAAATATCGAATTTAATACCGACTAAACGCGTTCACCGCGGGGCGGGCGTCCCCTCGCTAACCCGGCTAATATTAAAATATGTTTGCCGTCATACATTTACATATGCTTCCTAACTCAATTATTGGTGGTAGTATTGCTTCTTTTTAAGGAGTAGTGTAGTTGTACGCTTAAAAATATTGAAAATGTACGTAACTTAAAAGTTATTTATCAGTAGCACTGTTGTTATATTTGCGGAATATGGTAATCACTATAGACTATTTTAGGTATATAACTAGCTACACTATAGTGAACAAACAAATATTTTTTTAATAAAAATGTAAAACTGCCTTCAGCTAATCTATCTATTAAAATATAATAAATCAATCATATCAATATCGACATTATATTTACATATACTTATATGTAGTGTTGAACTCTTTCTAAGCTACAAGGGATAGTGTGTATTAACGACCCGCGTAGCGAAACGGTTATCATAACGGTCTGACGCACAATGGGTCCCGGGTTCGATTCCTGGCCAGACAGACATTTAAATGATGAATTTAGATTTCTGTTCTAGGTCTGGGTATTTGTGTATTCGTGTATATGTGTGTCATGGCACCCACGACACAGTAGAAAACGCTGCTGAGGGGCTATGAGTGTAGAAACATTATAATTTTTATTTAGACTTATTATATACTACTACTACTACATAATATATTAAATAACTAAATAATTATAATGCCTACTAAAAGGTAAATTATTTTTATACCTGACGCGATTCACAAACAATAACTTTCAGCGATACTGCGTATAATATCGTATACCGAGTATGGTATCTACATTTAATATCTATTACTGCATTTATCGTCGCGTGGGGACTATTATTACACCCCTCGACATCCCCGGGGTTGATATTAAAATATGTTTTTCTCGCATAATATACTTGATCTCAGTACTTAGTATAATAAACTCAATAATTTAAGGCCATTCCTTTGTGGTTCGACTGCGAAGGTACCATCGGTGAATATTCTGTTTTACGAGTGTACTTGCTGTGTTAAACTCCGAGGTAGGTATAATGATTTTAAGGGTGTGGAACTGTGGACCAATATACTCTAAATACCTATAAGGCGGTCCTAGCTTACTCCGCAAGGGTAGCAACGCATTTGTGGCTATGTTTATGGGTTATTTACCATTAAGTAAAATGTTCCTTTCTTAAATTGTTTGTTTATATCCCCAACTAACTTGTGTTTTGTCCCGAAAACCTTATCCTGTTCTCAGTGTGTCTTTTGTAGGGATCTCTGGCGTACTAAATTCCTCAAATTTAATGCAGACCCTTCAGAAATCATGTAACTTTTCAATTATTACCTACTATTTTTTTTTCTTTTTTTTACGCGATAATAGATAGCGCTCTTTACAAGTTTAAACATCTTGTATCCTATTATAATATGCTAATGCTACTTTACATTTTTTTGTAAAACATCTGCCAAAGATAACGTATGTCTAGTAAAATCAAATTTCAAATCTTTCTGATCTAATAGTCTACCGTGTAACTTCAAAACCATTAATAACGAGATATGAATGACTCCCAGAAATTGTGAAGAATCTAAACATCTGACATTTGTAGAGATCGTAGAAACCCGACACATGGTAGATCCTTTCATCGGTAACCAAAAATCATTTATCATTAATTTCATTCAATCATTAATCATTAAAATGAGACTTAAAGGGAGAGAAAATGAAGTGACTCGATATTGCACGAGTAAACACGAATGTATTCGGCTAATGACACAATTGAAAGATTAATTACGTTTTCAAATTTTGTACTGTGGTAGTGAACGGGTTAGTTACGCTTTCAAACAATTGTACTCCAAAGTACTATAAGAATAAAGTCTATAGTTGTCTGAAGTGGTTTAGGCGTCGGCAAGTCTCTGTGATTATACTATTTGTTAATGATTCTAGACACTTTAGTTCATTTGATCTGCGATGACTTGTACCTTTCATTCAAGTGTATTGTAAGCGAATCCTTTACGTGTAACCCATTCATGATTTCACACCGCTTTTACTACAATTAAACATCACCGAATACACCGAATTTCAAAATCATTTTGTCTAGCGAAATACGTTTGTATTTGAAGTGTATTATAAAGTGACTATAAGAGGTTTAACCCTTCTGTACTTATTGTGAGTAAAGGACCTTTTTCGCTTCATAATTGACATATTTTCTGGTATTGACATCCTTTTGTATCCCATTCATAATTTTGCTTCGATATTTTAAAGCCGACGTTAGTGAATTACGGGTTTTTGTTATGGATATTTGTAATAGCTAAGGAATATGATAGTTTTAAGAGTTTTCGAATATTTTTATGTATAAAGCAAAATTCAAACTGAAAATCTACATAACCATAGTTAATAAGTGTATCACACTGCTGAAAAAGCTAACGAAGAGATAACTTATAAATTAGATTAAAATTCCCAATTAAAACAAGAAGCTTATTTTAGTTAATCTCCGTTAGAACTTCAATTATTCTGACATTTAGGTGGTCCACAAAAAATACATATTTTGTCATGATTTTAGGGAAAAAAGTGGCTATAAAATAATAATTGTTTGCTCCACGGTAGCACAATAGATGATATAAAGTACTATAAACTATAAATATTATAGAACACAGTATATGTCAGAGTGGCAGATAAAACTAACTGTATCGAATAAAAAATGGAGGGTGAAGCTATCTAGAATAAATAACGTAGTTAATTGCTAAATTGATAAAACAGTTACATGTTTTAATTTATTGCTATAAATTGCGAAGACTGGTTTATTTTTTACTTGCTAACATTCCCATGGAGTGTTTTATGGTCTATAGCTTAAGACTCTCTTGTTATTTGATTGTAATCCAATATTTTTATGTTCTTCATCATTTATTCCTTCTTTATTTTCCTGTATAGACAATAATATCAATACACGATAACTAACAAAAAACTAGTAGTTTTATCGTGTATTATTATATTATATATTGCATATTTCATTGGTCCATCATATATTATTAAATATATTAAAAAAACATTGTTTATGATATACTACTACTTACGTAGATTTTGAATACTACCTTATTGTAACAAATTAAAATGATCTATACGTTTATATCATGTCAAAGTATTATTATACATATTATGTCAAAGAATTATCTGTAGTTTTTCATTATACCCGTATCCCGACAGATGTTAGGGGAATCTACAATGGCCAAAGTGGAGTCAGTTACTAAATAATAAAGTTTAACGACACCTTATTAAGGATTTATTTGTTACTGTTCCGAATTATTCTATAATTTATTACAAATAACTCTGAGCAGTTAACGTTATAACAATACTTTTTATAACGATATGTGTGTATTTATTATGGGATTTCATTTTAATGACCTCCCATTGAATGTGAGGTAACCATTGAAGCATTTATACGACTTAAAATATCGGCTAATTCAAGGGGATTAACGTTGTATATTTATTTTCATAATAGATATAAAGTATCCTTATAGTTATTTTTGGTTTATATTAAATAAGTAATAATTAAATATTATACAATATCGGATGATAAATAGGTAATTTTTAAGGTATGCTCTATTTATACTTAAACTAGCTGATCGCCGCGGTTTTATCCTACTACTATCCATCAGCCCGTCTGTTTATTGCTTGATCTATACAAATATAAATAAAAATAAAACTGTCTGTTTGGGATTTCAAAATAAAAAAAAAACTCAGTGCATGTGAAAGTATACACGATACCTATAACGAAAATGTCATATTTTTTTTTTGTCTGTCTGTCTGTTTGGCTGAGCTAATCTTCTAAACGGCTAGGCCAATTTTGGAGGGGACTTTCATTGAGAGATAGCTGAAGGTCCAAGGCGTAACATAAGCTACTTTTATTTTTGAAAAATCTTTAGCACGCGCTCCATGCGCATGCGCGTGCCGACGTGGGAAAGCGGGATCACATTTATGTTTAAATATGTAGTCTCCTTTACTTTTTAAACACGGGTGAAACCGCGGGGATCTGCTAGTTATTATATAAAAAAACAAGTGTACCTACTGCTCGTTTACTAGTTCAAATTAAAAAAAAAAACATTTATTTTAAAAACTTTTTTCTAAAGCCGGATCAATCAATGAAGCATTCTTCATGGCGCATAGAGTTCCAATAATCCTCGACATAAATTTAAAATATGACAGGGCGGCAAAAAACGGCCATAATTACAAAAATGTGTCCCGACGCTAATTACCCGTTATTGTATCTTGACACATCCTAACAAATTTCCATATGGACACAAAAAATTAACGCCAGCAAAAAGTTCCTTGAAAAAATATCGATGAACTTCTGTCTCATGTTTTATTCATTCGTAAATTGTTTTAGTCTTAACGAGTGTTTTATTTTTAAAGATAAGAATAGCTACTTTAGGCGTTTGAATGTCAATTTAATTTAATGGAAGTTAACGGTAGTGGCGCTTTGTGGACGAAATGCGAAGAAAGCTGCGCATTGGCAACAAGGATATGTTTCGCTGGATGGTACAAAAATATTTGTTACTTGCACCATAGTTATTTGAATCGGTGCTATTTTTACGTGTACATTTTATTCTTAAATCTAAAACTCTTCTGGCGTTTTATGATACTTATGTTTTTTGATGTTTCACATTGTATGGATGGAGTGATATATTTTATATCGCTAGGGCATTTAATATTTTCTGTGGAGATTGTAAAAGTTGAATGAAGTAATATTTATATTTGTGTCTGATGTTAAGTTTCCCCTGTAGGTACCAAGTGGATTGTCCCTGTAGTACCAGGACCAGAATAGGGTTACGGTATCCCCTGCCTGTCGTAAGAGGCGACTGAAAGGGGGCATCCGGGGTTGCGGGCGGCTCGAGTGGGAGCTCGAACTGTCGGTCCATCGACTCGGGAAGGACAGCGGTCGCATGCCGTCGTAAAAATCTGCCTGTGTCGGTTAAGCAAATGCTCACCGGGGCAGAGCTTAGAGGAGCATCGCGCTTGGAGGACTTTAGTGATGGTGCTAAAGTTCCCTGAGTCCTCATAGCGCTGAGGATGGCCACCGGTGGGTTTTAATGGAGTAAAAATCCTACATAAACTGGCGTCGCTCCCGAGGCGTCGGGTACCTTTTGAAGGTTTCCCCCTCCTCAACAAAAAAAGGTACCAAGTGTATAGTCCACGTTCCTAAATCTCTTCACTTTGCCTGACTTCTTGATCTAGCATCAGCCTCTATTGAAGTATTAACATTTTTACTCACTACTTTAAAAAATATTGTTTACTTTTCGTCATTTTTAATTCTTTGGCAAAAGAGTGGGCGCATATTAGCGGACTGGTTAGTCCTGTCTGTTTTTACACCATCCAGATATTTCGACGGAGTCTGTACGCAGGCAATGTAGATGTTTATAGTTCAGGCTAAAATAACGAATTGCTCCTAGGAATATAAAATTAAATAGGCCTGGTCTGGGAAGATAAACTTAGAATTTGCGATTACTTATATTAATTTTATGTACTCAGTTTAATTGTTCTTAGATTTCTTTTGTAATTAAGTTTGCGCCCATGGTTTTGCTTAACGGTTTCTAATGATTGTGTACCTGCTATTTTAGACTTCATATTTTATTGCAAACTCTGATATCTCTCTTTGGAGATAATTTTTTCAAAAATCCTACGTTAATGTTCATCTACGTTAATAAAATTATTTTTAACAAAAAAATTAAACCGACTTCTGTGTCATTAAAAAGTAAGAAATAATTATAATTAATCTAAATAAATGTTAGTTTAGTACATGTTTCTAGTAAGACCCGTTTTTAAATACCTAATACTACTATACTACTACTAATAACTTCACCAAATAGGTATCGATTCCATCCCTACTACCATAATAGGATGCGTGTCTCAAATCCGCAGACATGACAAAAACCCATGGCGCCAAGTGTCACAGGTCAGTGGGCTTCCCCGCCCAGCGTGGGTCACATTTAACAGTGCCGACTCCTAATGAAGCGGAGATTTGGTTAGGATATCCTGTAGGGTTTTTGTATGCATACGGTACGCTGCGGTATACGATATTTTGATTTTTTTTTAATTTTTATTTCACAATAGGCTTACGTTTGGCTGCGATCTTACTTGTACTCGATATGCCTGTTTAGTGGTTTATGTTATGGATTAAGTAGTTGAATGTTGATTATATAAATGTGTCGTATTTAGAACTGAAATAAGAACAATAAAAAAAAATACTGCAAGAGATTTTGTGTTTGTTGTATTAAAAAAACACAAAATATTTTATTTTTTAAAACGGCAAAAAGCCAAATGCTAGGACAAGATAATTCGTCATGAGTTTCTTTTACTTATTAATCACTTATGATCTCTTATTGCAATCCTTTATGGTCAATTTTCGAAATAATTGAAGTCTTAAAATATTTGAAATATGTAGGTTTTTGTAAGGTAAGAAGCAACATAATTTAACTTACATAAGTAGGTAGGTATTATTCTTTTTTTTTATAAAATCTACAGGCCCAAACAAAGTCAGACACCAAAGTAAAATAAAAAAATCCATATTTAAAATTCCATACGTGCTTCATTAAAAATCAGTGGCAGTCGTTTACCTAAGTACAGCAAGCGACCCCTGCGGCCCGCTTCTGATTACGACTACCTGCACTCCGTCACACTTCGTTACCGAATTTGCGGCTGGACCCCAAGTTTGAGTTACGGCCTTTAAGAATACCGACTCGACTTTTGTTGGTTTTTTTAAACGCACATGTGTTCGTGACCTTAGTTTGACCAATACAATGTGTGTTTAAATTAAATTTATTTGGTAATAAAAAAAAATACACAAAAATATCTTAAATTGCAAAATATTTTCGAAAATTTTATTTTTTTATTTTCTTAGTTAATAGTGTTCATTTGACCGTCGATGTATTGTTGCTATTTCATTAATTAAAGAGAAAATTAATAAGTCTCAAAAATTAAAAAAATTACTCGTGCCCAGCAGTGGGATAATAAGTTACAGTTTTAGGGCAGAGTAGTCGAATTCAAATTTGGAAAGTAAAAAAACAAAAAAAAATATTGCTCGGTAGGCAATCCTGATTTTTCAGAGGTTCGTATTGTCAGCATATTAATCAAATTGCTTTACAAATAATAAATTTCAATTTATAAATTCATAATTCGCGCACGAGCCGCCGTTAAATCATATAAAACCAAAATACTACTAAAAGATTGGATTTAAATCCATACAGCGCGGAGTTTTATGATCAAAGAGATTTTTGGAAACCACGACAAAGGGTGATCGGGTATGTTGAATGCTGTGCCAATATTTAACGGCACTTTCATACTAGCGTTTAATGATAGCTACTTACGTATAAAAAACGAAACGCACACGTCACTAATGTAGGTAGGCACCTATTTACTCCCGGAAAAAAATCACAGTTATATATTTACTCTAAAAATATTATTTAAAATGTATTTTAGAATAGGCATACTTTTATATCTTATTATAATACTATTGGTATCTAGAATCAGTATAGCTACATGTTTCTGAACATAACTTATTTATGTCAAGAAACCAGTACCTATCGCAAACCTACACCACAACTATTAAACCAGGAAGAGTTTTTCCACAATCACTTTTATCTGTATTTCTGACAACAACCATATTTGTGTCTTAAGAATATGCCAAAAAATGCCACCAGTTTTTTTTTTATGATTGAAGTAACAAATAAGCATGCAGTTCACCTGATGGAAAGTGGCCACAGCCGCCCATGGATACCTATAATCAACCCAGATAAGATCATGGTCTTACTTGAGGTTGACCACAGATGCGTTGTTGAATAGTTGAACACAGTTGAACTGCCTCTGATAAGCATATCTCCCTTACCATACCCTCCAGACCAGGACACAGCGGTGCTTAACACTACTGTTATAAGGCAGAATAGGTGTGGCAGTGGTGCCGCCGGAGTCGAACTACATAGAGTTCTACCACTTTTAAAACCCTTTACCCTTGTGTG
>DWPV01006686.1:0-11319 GCA_018251915.1 Urbanus proteus proteus
GTACCTATTTTGACGGGACTTTAACTGGAAGGTAGCTGAAGGTCTAAGGCTTAACATAGGTTGGTTAAATTTCTGAAAAAAAGCATTAGCGGGCGTTCCACGTGCATGCGCGCTCTCGCGGGAGAGCGGGGTATTACTTATGTTTAAATTTGTGCGCGTGATTGCTTCTTTAACGCTGGTAAAACCGCAGGGATCAGCTAGTAAGAAATAAATGTAAACCTATAGGTAGTATTAAGTACCTATATGAACTGTGTTTATTATCTAGGGGGCACGACGTGGGATGGTCCAGTTGTCTGCAATACTCGTACTTCTTGCGAGTCATCTGAGTGGCTGGAAAATAGGTCTTAGTCATCGCGGTTGAATACTAAGGTAGAATATAGGTATGGGTACATTCTTAAGACGTTTATCATTATTTACCAGTTGCTATGTAACACACTGTATTTTTCTTATATTTCTATTCAGACTTGAGTCTGATTACAGAAAATCTCAAAAAATTTGTGATAATTTTAAGTATTATTATATACGTATTTTATTATTTACGAAATAAGATACGTAGAGAACTTTATTAAAAACTCTTTTTCGTTTAAGCCTTTAATTTATTCATGTGCCTGTGTTTATTTTAAACACGCCAAAACGTGCTGAAAAGAAACTAGAAAAGTACCTAAAGTGTAAAGCTTAAGACATTTTTAATATTTTATACGCAAGTCGCTGTGTCGACGGCATAATGGAACAAACGTTAGTGCAAGTTGTAAGTTACTGTATCTTTCACTTTACACACTTACGTTTATACACTCAACGGATTTAAACGCTTAAATAAAAGTTAGCTTAGAGTTGCGTTTCTAAAGGTGAGGTTACTGAATTCGCAATTAACCCTGCATTAGCATGCCGCCCGTCGCCGCGTGACCCCGCGACCCCGTCATGTGCACTTAACAGCTGTGGGGGTCAAGTTATAAACTTAAGTTTATAAAGTCTATATAAGTATGTCTGAGGACTCTGAGGTTGACTACTTCGTGATTTGAATATAGTCGACATCGCTACAGCTATTTCTGTCTGATAACAGTGTTAAGGACTGCTGTTTTAGTCGACGTATTTTTTTAAAAGTAATAAACATGCAGTCTATCTGATGGTAAGAGGTACACTGTTGTTTAAATGAGATTAAATTTTTGTAAGATCTTTTTGTCGTGAAATATAAATGTACGTAAATTATTTATACAGTAATTTAATTGTTATTTTAATTATGAACCGTAAGCATTTTATTGCGACGACGATAAACCTTTAAAGTACAGTAAACAAAATAATTAATTTAAAAGATATCGGTTTAATACGTCAGTGATTATATCTTTTTCGTTAAGGTTAATACCATAATTAGGCTTGATACTTATTTAATGCATTTTATTAAACTATAAAAGAAATATTTTATGTTTACAATAATTAAAAATAAACAATTAATAAACGCGTCCAATATTTTAATGTTGCCTCTGTGTAAGTTAAATGATGTTTTACATGTAAATTTATTACCAAAATAAATAAACGGGAAATAAATTTTAAGGCCAGGTTGTTTGTTACAAACTTTCGACCATAAAATCAATATATTGTTCCATACTTCTATAGGAATTTACGTTGTATAAAATTCATTAGCCGGAAAGGCAACGCGTAAATTTTTTGTTGATTAATAAGATGTGGAATGATCTTAAATGATATCAAAAAAATCCAGAATGATATGACCAAGAGCTCCACTCTGCAAAAAAAAATAATGCAAAAAGCTAAATCCTTCAAGGCCGATGATGCTTTGGCGACTTCTCTCGTATTGCAATGCGACATTGACAATTATTCTCCAGGTAACCTATCTGCCATAACGTTATGAATAAATAACTATATTCATCCATCCAACCGGTCCTGTATTCAGCGGTTAACCGCTGTCTTCTTCAGGTCATCAGTCTACCTGGTCGGGGGCGACTTGTGTTCTTTTTGCCTAAATAATTATATAAAAAAGTAAGTAAATAATTATATAAAAAAGTATACATCGCTCGAAGTTCATCACTTGGACCCGAAAGCCTTGACTTCAGTAGCGATCGAAGTAGAGCGATAGGTTGTTTATATTTTTTTACACGTGTTATTTTATTTTGTGGTTTTAAAAGAAATCAATTACAGAACGAGAAATCTTGCGTAAGGAGGCCATTGCGGTAGGCACGTCCGAGTATTGTAAAAGAAATAGGCCTCATGCGAAGTAGGTATTATAAAACCTTTTGAATCGCATTTTTTCGTATTATTCGGTTATTTGTATACAACATAGCTGTGCAATACACCGACCATTTGGGTGTTATACAGTTTATGTCCCACTGCTGGGCATCTTGGGACTAAGGGTTACTGTAACAGGTTGATATCTCACTCCAGGCCTTATGGAGTGAGATATCAATCTCATTACCTATGTTTTATAAAACTTCACAAATTTCCATTAAAGTAACTTTAATAAAAAAAGTCATCAATTAATAATTGGTTTGTATAAAGCATAATTGTAATATTGTCTTATCTTATAGAATGTTGTTCTCACTAAAGATATCATTATTTATGTAAAATAAATATTAATATTGATTTTCCTGGATTAGCTTCATTTGTCAGAAGACTCCTCATTTAGCAACATTTAGACAACGCAACTTCATAAGAAAACGTTAAAACCTACGCAAAATACTTTAAACTCTGTTAAAATACGCCTTATTGATATACGCGACCTTTGCACCGCACCTCATACAAGCGTACCCAGCGCATTACAAATGAGAAACAATTATCATAACTAGCGTTTCAACCAATCCATTGGTTCCAAATGTCAGAGGTGCTCAACCTTCGGCCGCGATGAATCAACATTAGCATGCGACCCGCGTCCCACGACCTCTCTCACCCTGACACTGACCTAGCCCCTAACCTTGACTGACTCGAACGAAAATATTCGTTGAATCTCCGCAGATAATCGACCGGTAATTCACCGATTTATCTCGCTTTTAATGGATTTCGCACAAAATGTTGTTGTTTTCTGCAACCTGGGACCGGTTTTCAAAGGTTTGTCAACCCACGCATCTTTTTGGATAACAAAACAGTTGAAATGTCAATTTCTTAATCTCGACATATTTGTATGTGAATGAGTGTATATGTATTTTTGTATGTGAATAAGTCTATATGTATGTACTCTGCAATAACATGAAATAAGTATTCAGTAATGATAAAAAATGTGGTTTTGTAAAATTAACTAGTTTTTCAATATACATACAAGTACATAGTTTTATTAGTTTTATATACTTCAGTTGTCACCTTATGACTTAGAAAAAAAAGTAGTTAATTGAATTCATTGTATTAACATTGTTTAAACTTAAACTTAGTGTCATTATTAAGTGAAGTTAAAACTTAAATCTTTCTGATTTTTTATGTAAACGAATTATTTTATTACTGAATTAATGCATTTGTTAATTATTATGACGTATTCGCCTATATAAGCGTTATAATATGTAGATTTAAGAATTAAAAATACGTACATTTTTATGTAAAGGTTTTTTTTTAGTGCGTAATTATTTTGATAATTTTATTACATTTTTAATTTAATATGATCATGAACATAAATTATGTACCTACATTTTACATTGTAAAAAGGAAAGAGGCCTACATTTAAAAGCGCAATTGTATACCAAGTCATATTTAAATAAATAAAATAATAGGTACATACTAAGTTTTATTAACGCCATACTACTTACCTAACACAGGTAGTTTAGTCAACAATTGTGTAGTTAACATTTTTACTTTAATACGACAAACTACGTGCATTAACAGAAATGATGCGCATGACTCATTTTCCAAATCCCCTGATGTTTCAATTGCAGGCCTGCACCGACCCCAGACAAAGGCCTGCCCATTGTTGCTGTACTTAACTGAACCCGGTTTATCCCATTTACAATGTACATGACCGTTTCATGTATTGTTGCGATTTCCTGCCATAAAAAAATACAAAAAAACATAGGTCAGGTAATCTACCTGACTTTTTTTTCTACGGTCAGGTATGTTAAGGGTGACTGTCCTTTCTCGGAACCTTACTTTTCACTTTGCAAAACTGACCGATAAGGATAATGAGATTTAAGGATACGGTATAGAGCTTATATTTGTACGGTACTAATTATGAATGTAATAATTCTGTACTGTCAAGTCGGGACATGTAGGGGTGAAACGGACGAAATAAGAGTAATGCGGGGTGCAGTAATAATAATGCGAGGCAGGTAAGAATTCGTACTTGTCGTTAAGCTTGGAAAGTTTATGAAGTTTGTTTTTTAGTTAAATGATTTGTGATAAATATTTAAGAGAGGTAGGCCATTCTGTGAACAGTTGCCACAATGTAATTATTTTGGTATTACGGAATAACACGCGAAATGCATTATTGTATTTGGCAACCTCTGAAATGGAATTGCTTAATTTAATATTGATGAGCCAAATATTTTCGTTTTAAAATACTCGTATATGTGATATTTTTGTTGTCGTAGCTAACTTGTTAAAGACTATCATGTCAAGAAATACATAGAAAAACACACATATAGAAATACGCAATGTTTGTGATTGTGGGTGTATGTTCCTTTTAAAATTATATACCTAAATGCGAAAGTGTCATAGGGTTTTTTTCTTGTATATGTCAGCGCAACATCAGGAAAAGATGGTAGCAAAAGATTTTAACAATACTTTAATTTATTTTGATGGTAGCGTTACGTAAAAGCAATTTAGTTTATAATGGGGGTACGTGATTGCAATACTCGGTTTAATGAGTATGGTAGACTTTTTAACCAATTACCAAGTAAGAGTAAGTAAATTAGGAGCTGTCATTCACAAGGCTTGTTTGCTGTATCCATTTAGAATTTTTTTAGTGTCATTTGTCAATTACATCTATGTAAACAACATGTTGATATGTAATCATGGAACATGTTGATATGTAAACATGGAACATGTTGATATGTAAACATGTGTAATCGATTTATTGTTTACATGTAAACAGGAATAGAATTAAATGTAGTTATTACTTCTAAAGTAAGTGTAATGTAAATATTGGATAGACGTCAATAATAAAGGAAAGCATGGGTGATTGTTATGTAGTTTACCATTGCTAATCAAATACTGATATGATCTTATAAATTAATAGTATATTTCGGCAAGTATGACCTTAAAAGAAAATTTTAAAAAAATGATAAAATACATTATCAAGTAATTAATATGATTTTCTTTTAATTTTCTATTCTGTTTATGTTAAAACAAATTAACATATTATCACTCAAAGGTATCAAGTCGGTACCAAGTTTTACTTAAGTTAATTACCTATTAGTGTAAGTTTTAGATTCTCTTATATCAACTTCGTTATTGTAGTTATGCGTACAAAGAAATAAGCCTTCAAGAGTTTTTAGACCAATTCCTGATGCCTTCACAAATATAACAAAAACAATCTAAAACAATGTAAAGGTAAAAACTATTTCCTTTATCTTTTAGGAAAGTTTAATTATTCGGATTTTGTATAAGCCACCTTCACTTAATTACGTTTGATCCTTTCTTTGTCCGATCTTTTTCTTTTCCGTCTTTGGTCGTAAAAGAGTAATTGTTATGGTCTTAGGTTACCTGCTCAAAAAAGGCTAGACATGTTGACCCTTTGTTAATATTGTCATTGTTAGAAATATAAAGAAAATAAAAATGTTTAGATATTTTAAATATGAAAGATTAGTTAGCGATAACGCGTACTTTAATAAACGTTCAGGAAACAAAAACGTTGCTATTATTTAGACAATTCTACTATCTATGTACCTTTCAGTATCTTTCTTACGGTTCTTTAAATAAATTTACATAAAATGGTAGTGCTAAATTAATTTGCAGATTGATTCTTATGTCTCGCTATTAACTTATTTAGAGACATTATTATGAGGCATTCTTGTCCTTATGTGTAAATAAATACATATTGTGTAATGTGTAATAATAACTAAATATATATTTAATATACCATACACAGGTAATATAAACACATTCTTCCATTTCATACTTGTAGTCCAATATACCTTGTGTATTGTAGGCGCACGAATAATTTGTTTGTAATTAATTAAAGTATTTCTTAAAATATTGAAAACAATAAAAATACATATACCTTACAAAAATAAGTGATCATATACATTAAAGATATTCTAAGAATGTACAACTCAACGCAAAATTAATTTTCCAGTTTGCAATTAAAATAACTAGATCTATCATAATCCAAACTTACATGTAATTGACATTAATTGACATATATTAGAGCTTAGGCTATGAACTGAAATATGTGAGTAAAACATACAAGTCTGTATTGGAACACGCAACGTGTCTTCCGCACGAACGACATCAACGCGCGTCATTGCGTTCTAGGCATACTTCTATTCTTATAATGGAAGGTATTTCTCGTAATTTAACTCCAGTGGCACTACGTTACCTGTTTTGAGTCTTCGCGTATGTATTGATGTAGTATGAAAGGCAGAAATGAGGATATAGTCATATATGTAGTATATAAAATCGGAAGAACTCACTCATCACTCAGACTAAATCCATCCATCCATCCATTCATTGCAGAGTTTAAACGACTAAAGCTAGAACTAGATTTGAAATTATCCAATTAATTAAGGTATATTTAAAATCTATTGAAGTTAATTTTATTGATAGGACTTTTTGATATTCAACTTCTAAGAGGGTGTAAAAAGGTTGACAATTTGTGTAATATCTAGAAACACGGTCGTGTTTGAAAGCCAATGTTTTATATTAACGTGTACGAAGACGCGGGCAACAGCTAATATAACTGTAAGGGGGTTTTAACTAGTGAGGTTAAAATATACAGAAGCTCGATCACAGGCATGTTGTTATACATAAGGGTTAATTCAGAACGCCTGAAATTAGTCTTATACCTTACAAACTCTTAAAAATAGTACAATTTCGAATAACCTGTAATAGTAAAAGAAGTAAATTGTTTTCCAACATTTCCCTATAGTGCTTTATTTCTATTATGTTTTTTGTCTTATTATTATTTGAATAATTTATTCCAGGCAGAGTTTTAAAGTGTCAGTGTTTCAAAGTTTGTTTGGTAAATTCATAAAAGATTTTATTCCTTATTTACGTGAGTATACCTACTGTAGTAAATAAGGTTGTACGCAAGGATGCATTGAAAAGGGAGAAAAAATATAAACAAAATGTATGTACCTAATTAAAGTTAATGCAAATATTCGTAATTAAATAAAATTATAAGGATAATTAATCCATAACATTTGTACATACTTTGTAAAAACACAAGAACAATATTTGTACTTCGAATTACACATGCATATAAAAATACTTACCAACCACCGCAATTTCTTTGTGAATATTTGATGTTGAAATATTTAGCCTTTGCCTATGTATCATAATAAAGTAATTTGTTGTAAGAGTAATGAATCATAAATATTTATATAGTTAGTCGAGTGGTTACTTTTTACTCTTGTTAAGATTTGACTGGAACTCACGGTCATCTAGTTCTTCCTCATAATCCGAGAAGCACCGGTCGTCTTTAAGCGTCTGGTTGTCCGGCTGTTGGTAGAAGCGCTCCGATTTTATATACATTTTGAGATACATCACATAAATTACCCGCTGACATTAACAATATATAGTTCGGAAACCACAAGTCTGTCACTAATGTCACTTCCACAACGAAAAAAATATTAATAAAGTGAATTGTTCCGATAAACAAATTTAAAAACAACACGCTAAGTCACGACATTCACATCAATAGCTAAATAAAAACTAAATCACATGTCTTGTACACTCGCGAGCAGAAATTTCAATTGAGTCCGCAAGATGGCATTGTTGACTGAGTTCAACGGAGTTCACACAGACGCGCGGCCAAGTCGAGGTGCGGCCGCGTACTGCCCCGACCCGAGTTATCAGGCCTGCGAGCCTGTGACAAAAAATACAGGTAGTGCCGAACGGACGCTCCGGGCCGCATTAACGGCGAATTGATTTTCATTTTGTTTGGGATTCATGCTCTTTACTCCCCACTTCACCCACGTGGTGTTTTATTTATTAATCTTATTTTTATTTACGAAATATCGAGCCCTTGCCGCCAATTTAATGTAACCGACAAAATCCAAATTTTACAGGTTTTTTGTAAATATCTTTACGAACGAATTTAATGTTCTGTCAAATATGTATTATTCATGTGTTTACGTAGAATAATGATAGATGGGAACTCATTTTTTCCCGTAAAATCAACATGTTATGATTTAAAATGACGTTTAAGCGAAAAATATTTTTTCGTAAAAACGTCGCTTACGATAAATTGGCAGTTACGGCTGGATATTACATTCTTAAAACGCTATGAAACATTTAAAATTAATTTGCGCCGTTTATTTCGTATCGCAATTTCACTATGCCAGTTGATTTATATTTTTAATGCATTTCATACATATTTTCGCCATTAAGTCAACTTGGATAGATGGTAGCCACCGGCTAACATTAGCACTTGTTAGTGACTGTATGGTATTAATTAAAAAAGGGGAAAATAGTCTGTTTACATAATAATTAAGTAAGAGATTTATAAACAGCTATAACACATTCTTCTTTGCCTTTTATAACTTTCCAAGAATTGATGCAAGTGAAACCACCGGTATAACGCGCAGTGTTTCCCGGGTTCAATTCCCGGCTAGACAAATATCTGAATGATGAATTTAGATTTCTGTTTTGGGTCTGGGTGTTTGTGAATTCGTTTATGTGTGTCCATGGAACCCACGACACAGGAGAAAATCCTAGTGGGGGGCTATGAGTGTAGAAAGCGTCTTTTTTAATATGTTTGTCATGCAAAAGTTACTATGATTTTAGCGAAAATGTAGAATTCTAGTTCTTTTGTAAGGTTCTGCATGCCATCAGGCATAATTTACTGTAATTGACAAGCAGTCTATCTGGTGATAAGCAGTGACTAATGTAGTAGTACTGCCTTTTCAATCATGCATGATAAATTACTTCTAAAGAGTAAACACACAAGCACAAGAGACGTATACATACACACAGACAGGCTTTACATTTAAGTTATAAGGATTTACTGAGGACTTACTAAAAATGATTGTTATTAATAATATTAATACATGCTTCTATTTAAATAAGGAAACTTTGTAAAAAGAAAATTTTGCAGCTGAATTTTAAATTGCTCGACTTTAGTAAGCGTTAGCAACTAAAAAACTTGTTCTTAACTATGTTTAATATCAGTTAATTTTATATCAGTTATGTAACAATAGTATGAGAAGTCTCATAAATAATAATATGAGAAGGGAGATTAATCTGTCTACACAGGTGCATAGTCGAAATTGAACTTGATCAATGCCATGGGAACTTTGGCAGCTCGACGTGAGAAGATACGGCACAAAATTTACATGGAAGGCACCATGTATTTGTTTACATGCGTAACTAATGCTTACATTAACATCTTATATCCCAAACACTAAACTTTCGTGGAAATGTCTCATCGTGAGATCAAAAGCGATATTTTTCAAAAATAACGACATTTTTGAAACATTGTTGACGACCCGCGTGGCGGAACGGTTACCATACCGGTCTGACGAGCAATGGGTCCCGGGTTCGATTCCCGGCCAGACAGACTTCTAAATGATGAATTTAGATTTCTAGTCTAGTCTGGGTGTTATCGTGTTCGTGTATGTGTGTCTATGGCACCTACGACACAGGAGAAAATCCTACTGTGGGGCTATGAGTGTAGAAATTGTTGTGGTAGGTGGTATTGTTGTATGTACTATCAATCTAATCATCAAAAAGAAAATAAGTGTATTATTTATGCCGAGTAATCGAAAGAGAGAAACGTATGTAATAAGTTTGATTTTAGTAGTAGTAAAAAATAATTTAATTATACGGCCTGTATTGGGTAATATTGGTAATTACTTTCGTTACTTTCACTTATATCTATTTTTAAATTACATTAAAAGCACTTATATAAGGCGTTATAATAGTTTTATCAGTCATAATAGACGTTAGGAACCAGGACTTACAAGGATATTTTTTTTACTTAAGTATTTCCAGGTTAAAACCTTCAGCACCTGCTGATCCGCAGAGAATATTAATGAAAAAAAAATGGTAAAGCAAAATCTCCGGTAAGGCTAAAATATACCCTGGAGTGACAAGTGTTCCTGAAAGTCGCTATAATTATCGCTACTCGTTACTTGCTAGCGTTGAGACATTTACCTACACTCAGACACTCAGTCCTAGCGGATTAACATAATTAACATTTTAGTACTAAATTAACATGCGTCAAAACCACATCTTCCGATCACAGTTATACAGCCTAATTAAAGTATGTCGTTTGAGTTAATTTAATTATACGTATATATAATTATTATTGGGTACTTTTAAACATTTTTATTCAATTATTGACACCGCGGGGGAGGTCTGTTTGATTTGGTCGCAACGGGCCCGTGGTGCCGTTCAAAGGTTAAAAATATTGGTAAAATATGAATATAATTTATACAACATGTATTGTACATCGTAATTCATGTTAATTCAAATTTTATTCAAATTATTATGTGCAGTAAGGAACCGGCTGTTGGAGTTAGAATTCGTATGGACACAGTATTGCTGATTAGATAGTTATGTGACTTCTCCGTCACTTCGATTGATGCAAAGAATTCGTTAGAGTTAAAAAGAAATGGGTGAAAGATCTACTACAGAATACTTTTCACTATAGCAGTAGCAAACAAGCATGCTGTGCACCTCATGTCAAATGGCCACTGACACCCGGACATCCAAAGTAACCCTAACGAAATTCTTGACAATTAAATCAGTAGTCTTGTGTGAGGTTGGTCGAAGATGCGTTACTCACCCTGTGGACTAAGTTGGAATGCATATGTTTCTCTTGCCACATCAAACGGCATCGCTTAGTAGGTACTGCTGTTCTTAGTGTCATGCACTAAGAACCCACTACCCAGAGTTGAATCATGAAAACCTTTCGACCATCTTTTCATCAGAAGGTGTTCTTGGCATAACTGATTTGCAGTCATATCTTTCAAGGAGTCAATGATGATGAGGACATGAAACACAAATTAGAACCGTAAAAGGGTAACAATTATTTATATTTCAAAATGAGTCAACATATTTTATTAAATTAACTTTGTAAATACAAGTTGACAGGTAATGGGCATGCAAATGTATGAATTTTTTTTTTTTTTTTTTTATAGTTAACCTAACGAAAAGGCAGACGGGCCACCGTATGGAAAGTAGTCACCGTCGCCTATGGACATTTGCAACACCAGAGGATTCACCAAT
>DWPV01006687.1:0-11318 GCA_018251915.1 Urbanus proteus proteus
CACGCCGGAGCGCTAATCCGAGGGTCCTGGGTTTGATTCCCAGCGAGGCGGAAATTTGAATGATGAGTTTAAATTTCTATTCTTTGAAGTCTCATCTACAGTGCAATGCTGAGTTAACAATTCCTCAGTTCAAGTACAAGTTCATTACGTTAAGTAAAATATTCCTTGTTAACGATTGGGCCCATACATTTGCGTGCAGCGCTCCTAGTGGACCATTCAGGTACTAAAATTTTACTATGGAAGAAACATATGCAAACATAAACCGAGATAGTTTAAAGTAAACGTAACTTACTAATACTGATGGTACTGAATGTCAGATGATTCTATCTGCTCGAAACCATCTCGCCCTATTGCATTTGCAGCTTCAACAACTTATGCAGTTAAATATTGAATTACAATACAATAGAATCCTTAAAGAACTACTACTTGAAGAGATTTTTAGCTGTGAATACAGGAATTGGGTTGCACTTTTTTCACCCGTAAACAATGACAATACGAATAAAGAAAGTGTAATCAATGTAGGTAATAATTATTCCTGTGTACACTGTTTTCCCCAGATTAGAATTGCCTATAATAACTTTTGATATCTTCTCTACACTGCAAATAGTTCATATTAATTTCCTTACATGTCTTTAGACATACATATAACTCAGTCTTTGTTGAGGGTAGATGATAAATAATGTTCTTATTAAAAAACAAACTAAGTGTCTTTTGAACATGCAATGGTAAAACCAAGAGCAATATCAAAGAGAACTACCTATTTGGAATTTCTTACAATATAACTGTATTCAAAACTGTTTCAATCTGCAATGTAAGTCTTTGGGCCAGATTAATCACATAACATAAAAATGACTCCTCTCATTTGACTGCATTAATTACCTCGATGTGTTTCATAGAAATAAGAATACTATAACAATATTTATGATATAATTTAAAAAATGGATTGATATTTTTAGAATTCAGTTTACATTAGCTGTGTATTTTAATGTAGGTTTGTTTTGTAATTCAATTGTAATGTTCTAATTAGAATATGATTTATCTATAAAATTATGGTACCTTTTTTCTAAAATAGGTATATAAACTACCCATTATAAAATATATTTCCATTCTCAAAAAAGGTAATAGAAAGCATAATGTGTGAGGTAGTAGGTCAAAGTCTTTAATCATATGATTATCTGTAAGTTTTTTTCTACAAATATTTACAAATACCAAAGTATCTTATGAAATGTAGTGTGTTGAAAAATTATAAACTTTGTTATGTTAAATAATTCAGAATCATTGTTTTGCTAATTTGCAAATGAAGATAATCGTGAATATAGTACCTAAACATTGTTTGTAAATAAACACATTATTGTTATGAGATTAAAAAGAAATATGCATGTTTACTAACAAAAACAACTTATGGTGTGTATGGATACCTTTCTCCATAGCGGGTAAACCATCCACGTAGCCAATGAGACACGGTGTCTGTCGATAGCACGCTTGAGAAAGGAGTGGTTTAGAAACAAACAAAAAAGTGACCTTTCGTTTACCGACGTGGTAGGATCCGACAATGCGACCCCTTACCTTATCTCCTGGGATATTTTTCGCCGACATGATGGGTCTCCTTCCTGTACCGTGAACTGCCGTCGTCTCAGGGACGATAGAGGTATCCAATTGCTGCGACCGCCCAGCATATGACACTAACACTACACTCAACAAATCACTCGGCCATTATCACTGATCGAACGGTGCATTAAAGCCACAAACACAATAAACGACCCATACTTTGGCGTCGGAATCAGCACGATTTCCCATTTAGATGCATCTGTACGAATAATTTTCACAACACCACACACAAACACAACGACTGACAGAAGCAAACTTGATTGAATTGAGCTTGACGGAAAATGGCGAGGGATGGATGTACCTCCCCCCGCTCGCCCCGCACGCCACAGACCAAACCTGCCCCAGACCCACGGCGTTGTTTTGACTCTGACCCAGATAGCAGCACTAACGCACAAAGTAAATATACATGGTTAGTGTATTCTGAAGGTGCTCCTAGATGGCGCTGATCTATATTATATTTATATAACTCTTACTTCGCGGTAATTAACACAATCAAGAACATTTTAAAAAACACACACAAATTAGTTTGTAGTTAAAGTATTGATACAGTTATGAATTTTATGATTGTAAACTCTAAAAAAATTAATGTTATAAACTCAATAACTCACACAGTCATAGGTACTTTCCATACTATCTCATTATTAATTAGTTAACATAAATTGATGTGGTGGGGATTGACATCAACATAAAATTTTGAATTTTACAATACAATTGTCGAAATAGGTATTTTGAGACCTCATAACAACTGCAGTAGGCAAGCAGTAGGTCAATACTGCAGCAGGAATCTTCATAGTCATATTTCATTTTGTTATAGCTCATTGCTTCTCTACAAATATGCATTAATAATTACATCGTCGTGCGACATGATATTTATGTATAATAAACAAAACAATGAAAACGAATCTTGAGTACCCGTTACATATCAAATATTAAAATGTATCAATTCTGCGATAATATTCGCCTAAAATGATATAAAACCAGATGAATGGTAATTGAATACAATTAGTAAAAAAACTTTAAAATAATAAAATTTCATGTTATAGCAAGGGTTTTCTTACCTAATTATTGGCTGAGCTAAAGATTTTTTATTTAAAATTAATAACAATGTGAACATGAAAGAAAACAAGAAAACAAAATAAAATAAAATAAATTATACAAGTAAACATCACACCTATAGCGTATTTGTTGAATTGTGCGTTCCCGCCTTATTATGTTATTTTAAATATCATTTTTGGAAATGATAAAAGCGTTGATTTAATCATCCTACTTTTAAAATTAATAGCAAAATTATTATACGACGAATTAAATAATTATTATACCACGTATATATAAATGTAGTTAATAATATTTGATAAATAGTTTCTATCTATAAATAGGTAGGTATATATAATGTAAATTGTTATTAAAATATTTCATTATCTGTAATTACCATAAAGTAATCAACTTTTTAATCTGTCTATTCTGTTCTGTCAGTGTCAGTCAAAAATAACGCCGCGCCGCGCAGCTGCGCAGCTTGAGAACGCTTCGCTTCGCCTCCGAGTGAAAAACGCTCAATTCGCAAAATGGCGGACGGAGGCGTGGATATAGATCTCTACGCCGATGATATTGAATCTGATTTCAACCGACAGGTGAGTCAAAACTTGATAAAACACATTATTGTTTTCTTGCGTTTAATTATTTAAGTTTGCTAAGTTTCGTATGAGATATTGTATGTTAGTGATAATAGTGGAGCGGTAAAATAAAATGGCGGTGCGGCGTCTTTCAGGACGACTTCGGAGGTGATAATGTGGATTTGTACGATGATGTGATCGCTGCGCCGGCATCGAAGCCCGACGACGGCGACGGGCCTCCGAACTCCGTGCCGCCACAGCACCCACCGGAGGAGACAAACGGCGGCGCGCCCTATCACAACAACTCTTCAAACCATCATCATGGCCGACGCTTCCAACTTTACGTCGGCAATCTCACCTGGGTTTGTAGATTTTATTGTCTAAATATAATGTAAATACAGGATCGAGTTTAAATTACCAAACCTGGTATCTGTTATGCATTGTGAAGTTTTAATGTATCGGTACCAATAATATACGAGAGTGTATGTTCTCTATTTCAATCAATTCTATTTTACATGATGCTATAATTATAATTTTACATGTACTTACATATTTTTTGTCAGGTACCTATACAGAATTGAACTTATTTGAGTTTTGTTTCCAATGTATATGTAACTCTCAATACTTGTGATATTTCAAAAAATGAAATGAATTTTTTTCTCTATTCTATTGCAAATTATGTATATTACTTAATTGTTAATTGTTCATTACGAGGGGTAGGATTTCATTGTTTGATTAAATTATTTTATATTCACCAGTAGGTATTTGTAAGTATTGTATTGTTCCTTAAATAACAAAGCATAGCATTTTTTCAATAGTATCGGTACATTATGACTGCACACTCCAGCTTAACAGATATCGGCAGGGCTGCTATCTGTTCAATTTAAAATACAATTGTTGGGACTATTTTATGTACTACAAACTCAATAAATACAAATACATTGAATACCAATAGTTCTAAAATGAAGTTATTATCCTTTTGTAATTATAATTTTTCGGTAAAATTAATCTTGCGACTATTTAAATTTACATGGAATATATCTTAAACTATTTTTTTCTATCTTAAGCAGATGACAGCCCAATATTGTTTGTATAGTAACCAAATTAAGCAGATAATGTGGATCATTCCATATTGAAAATTTTATTTTAAAATATTATATTTCATAAATGGTTAAATTATACAAATACCAATTGGCCTTTCGGCATAAATTGTTATAAGTAACTATACCATAACAAGTTTGCAGGTTGTATAAAAAAATAGATATCTAGAAATAACCAAACAAATTGATATTTTTGTTTGTTTTTTTATATGGCAAGTTAATGATCCACATTTGTATTCAAGCATTTATGTAATACAAGTTTTGTATTGTGCGGAGTGCAGTTATTATTTAAAATAATTATTGCAGCTTCAATTTTACATCTACGTAAATTAATCTGGTTACGTGCAACATAAATATGTGGTGTGTGTCTGAGTTACGTTGATTTAAAATACAGTAGGAGTTTTGTGTGTCTCAATATGCAAAACAATAAGTTAAGGCGACACAAATTCATATTATTTACTTATGTTACTATTTAATAGTTTGTTACGTTGTAAGTATGCTGTCGAGCCTTTGAGGATTATTTTAAAGGTTTATTCAAATTTTGTAAGAATGTCTCGTTGATTAGTTTTATAACTTTATAAAAATAACTAGTCTTTATCTAGCTTGTTAACGGAATACTTAAAAAAATCACTATAAATTAGTTTCGATGAGAGATTTTTTGAGTATATGCATTTGAGGCACACAATTTCCAATGTATATTTTAAGCCTTCACTATTATCTCAGAACCACAGCACCCATTTTTATATAAGTTATGTTTGGCTAAACACTTAAATATGCTATTATTAAGATGATTTACGTATTATTGTTGATATAGCAACAAGTGTTACAGACTATAAAATATGATGGTAGAATATTAATGAATATTTTCATATTCATTCATTGTTTACATTACACACATGTCTGGATTTTGTTTGTAATGTTTGCAAGTTGCAATCAACGTTTTGTTTCATTTGGTAAAGGCGAATGACTAATTTTGTAAACGACTTAGGCTGATTTTACGTCTATTGGAACGTTGAAATTTTTTTGAAAACACTGGCTGATAAAAGACCTTCAAGATTTTCAATAGTAACTTAATCACTATAACAGTCTTTATTTTCCTTTCAAAGAATAAAATGGTTTTGAAAAGGGTACATATGTAATTATTATGGTGTTGATAATTTTAAAACATAATTTTTATATAGTAGATAGTAAAACACATGGGTGACACAATTTCAGCCTAGTTTTGGACATTCTCCTTTATTTGGAAATATATGACTTTCTATGGTCTCACAATTATGATGCTATATCAATATTTACTATGAACTGAAATGAAATCTCTAATAATTTGCTGTCATTTTGTTAGATTTTGTCGAAGATTCACAGTGTTTAAATATTCCTATTTTACTCTAAATTTTAGCAACATACATACATATTTATTTTAACAACTATTTTTTTTAAATAATCATTTTAAACACTAACCACAGTGTAAAACAATATAACGTGGCATAAACATGTTCTTATGACCATTATTAACAGTTTATCCAACTGGTTCTATTAGAAAACTAAAAGTTTCCTTTCGTTTTAAGATTAAACTAGTCCTCTATGCAGATAATATAATATTCGTTGTCATGTAACATTATTGTAACTGCAATCTACGATAAAAATGAAAAATACTTTTCCAATGATAATAATTCGCCTTTCTTAATGATATATTGACAAAGCTGTGTGAAAGACCCATAAATTTGAAATGTTTTTGTTTTTTTTATTGCATCTATTAACATGTACCATAGAATTATTTTTATTGTTACTTTTACTTCATTTAGAACATGGTTCTGGTGAATTTCCCACATTTTATTAAGGTATTCCTACCTGTTTAAATTTATAGAAGCAAATTCTCCAAAAGATACATATGAATTGTTATAATCACACATGTTATGGTTTGTACTAGTTTAATATCTGGGTAGAGTTTTAGATATAGATTAGTTTTTAGTATTGGAAGCTTAGTATATATTACTGATATCATCTGTATTTATATTGACCTTCAATCTACTAGTGTTTAGATTTCTTTTATAAGATTGCTTCAAAGTAACTAATGAAGTTACATTACTTAATTTTTATTAACAAGATCAAGAATAACATGTAGTGTTTGCAAATTTGCATAAAATTTTGCTTTGTAGTACATTAAATCTTCAGTTCTCGCACAAGCCCTGTTATATTTGTTAGGAATAAAGAATTGCAAATTTGTTTGTATTCTATGTGTTGATTTTTTGATGTATATATTCATGTTTGAATAATCGTATTGTTTGTGATTTGTCGTATAATATCCACTTTGTGTTAACTACAGTACATACCATAACATGATAAATATTTCTTTTTTACATAAATATCACCTGTGTAAGCTTGTGTTCAACACAAAATATATATTTTGCATGTATTGATGGGAATGTATGTATGTGATTGATTTCATGAAAGTCGACGGATGAACAGTTATTGTATGTATTTATATGTATATCAATTTTGTAACGGTATTTAAAGTAGTTGTATATATAAATTACAATTAGTAGACGGAGCTTATAAAATCGCAGATATGACATTGTTCTATAAATACATATTTAAAGTGATATAAGTGACCTGGTCTTCTAAATTGTATAGGTTACTTTTATAACATAGCAGGTAAACTGAGGCTTACTGAGTCAAAGAAAGATCAGATATTCCCATATGTAATCAAAATACTTCCATAAGAAATGTTAAAAAAGAAAGAAATATATCTTTCTTTTTTAATAACAATGTTAATAATCAATTTATAGTGAATATAGTTTTAGAACTCAGAATTAATGAGGGTACCTGGGACCTAGGATACGAAAACAATGATTGTTATTATTTTTTTAGATCCTATTTAGATCGTATAGGATAAAGAATTTTTTTCACATAAATGTTAACATAAATCCATTGTTTATTAAAATTTTCATTAAAGTTTAAACATCACATTAGGGAATAATGCTTGATTTACAAAAGATTTTTCCATGTTTATACATTGTCTGTGGACTGCATTGACAACCAGAATTTTGAGCTCATATTATGTATTGTACACATAATATAACCCCTCTAGAATTCTGGTTTTTCTTGTGTAACTAATATTTCCTTCTATCAGGTTTCAACGAGGTAAGAACTTTATGCTTGTTACATGTAGCTGTGTTTTAATTCTCACATTTATATGTATTGTATTTCTATTCTTTTTTATTTTTAGTAACATAATTTATGCAAATACGCTCATGTGATCAGTCATATGCATTGTATGTTGTGGCCCACAGGGTAACTTTCAATTTCAATATTTTTAAATATTTACATTTATTATAAAGGTCCATCAAACCCTGCTAATATTGTGTATTCAGTGGAAGTACATTTACACTTGAAAATATCTAAATGTTCATTCTGGTATGGTAATAACTAAGATTTTTGTACTGAACTCCCAAAGAATCTCAATTTGTCGTTACATTAGATAATCTTATATTTTTTCTAATTTAATATTGCTGTATGCTAATCGTTATTTATAATATACATGCGCGGTATACTTGGTATTACAGTTGCTGTAATTTATATCATTAGAATGATTGTGTAGAACAATTGGGTGTAATCTTACTTGGTATCGTGTATCGTTCATTTCTAAAATAAGTGTTAATATGCTTAATTAAATAATTGACGATTTTTCCCGTGTAAAGAAATATTTATATTGACAAAATTTTTGCATCAAATCGTACATTTTCAAGTTATTGTTTTAAAATCCACATTATGTCTTATTTGATTAATAAATATTATGCAATTATAGATCAATAAAAGCTTTTTGTCACACTGAATAGCACAATATATGTCATAATATAAAATTAAAGACAGTATAATTTTTAAAATAAATGTAAATTAAGATTAAGCTAACATATTTGCTAAAAGACTGGTTTTTAAATGTCTTCCTTCGTTATTGTCAGGAAGGAAATCTCTATCTCATATTTTATTAAATGTTTGGTTAGCAGAAATTGTGGGCTGCTTTTTTAATTATAATTGCCATTAAATATTATTGATTGCCATAAAAGACTGTGATATTGACAATAAAAAAATGGTTACAAAAAAACTGTTTCCTTTTCACCCAACGTTACCTGTTATCAGGAGATTATATAACATTGCGGTTGACATAGTTTTTGGAATTTTTGACAAGCTTGAATGAGATAGGAATGTAAGGAGATGGATTGAATGTAATGGGCCTATAAAATTTATCAGGCTAAAGTGAAGTTATAACTATTACTATGCGGTACCTAGGCTTTTATTGTGAATTAGTAGGGACTGAAATATCGCCAAGCCGGGTTGAGTAATGAGCGTTCCGTTAGGCTAGGTTCTCACGTTCGGATAACTGGCGCCTTACCATGAGGTACGTGAATATATAAATACAAATCACGCGAAATGTTCGCCATAATATATTATTATTGCGCATTTTACTCCCGCGATAGATTGTTCCTTAGTTTTGAATGGAATGATTGCAGTGGGCGACGGATCAAGACATAGCTAACGCCGTTGCGGACGTCGGCGTAACGGACTTCCAAGATGTGAAGTTCTTCGAGAACAGGGCAAACGGACAATCGAAGGGGTTCTGCGTGATTTCCCTTGGGTCCGACCAGTCCATAAGGATGGTCATGGATCGCTTGGGCAAGAAAGAAATTCATGGGCAGCACCCAGTCGTCACATTGCCCACAAAACAGGTAACCATAATTATTTGTATAGTCAATAGTATTAAATTCGAAAGCAAAATATTTAATACAATAATGAAGTCAACAAAATGAAGAAATCAAGAAAGAAATAGTGCATGATGATTAGTTGTGCAATACCGATTGATAAGTAGGTAGTTTGTATTGATAGACTCCGAATAGTGTATAATATTAATTAGTACCTTAGGTACCTTTCCTGAAGAATGTACGTTACTATGTATAAATTATGAGATTTGATATTAAAAATCTTTAAGGAAGATATAGAGTAGGAATATAGACTAAAGTTGGATATTACATACATTTAACCATTGTTTGATTACTTTATATAAAACGGGATCTTACTGAAAATATACCGCTAGAAGATCTCATAATCCTTTCACATAAAGACAGCTATATTGTATAGTTTGCTTTAACACACACAGATATCAGAATACTGCAGTGTGTTAGTGTGCTAGTGGTAGGTACCTTTATTATCGTAGAAAAAGAGTGTGGCTGTGGTGCCGTTTCTTGAGAAGCACGAATAGCTTTGAGATATGTGATTGTAATTTCTTAATACCGATAACACATTAAAATGATGATTTTTCTGTTAATCATTAAATAATTATCACCTAAACTTCACATTAGAAGAACACGGATAGATAGAAAACTTCATAGGAAGTGCTCTGCACCCTAGTATACTTAATAAAAGTAGTCTAATAAAAACTACATTACCTAAGTACGCGCTAGTGGTCCCTGGGCGTTTAAGATTCTAGTCTAAAATTACCTTAGACAGATCTAATCTCGGCCACAGTGTAGAGCTGGGAGGCAGTGCAGCGCTGCTGTGTTCTGGGCTGAAGGGTTTGGTTAGGGAGACATACTTATCCGAGGCTTTCCAACTTAGTCCTCAGGGCTAGCAACGCATCTGTGGCCAACCTCAGGTAGGACTATGATCTTATCTGAGGTTGATTACAGATGTCCATGGGCGGCAGTGGCCACTTACCACTTAGGTGATCTGCATGCTCGTTTGCTACTTCCATCATATAAAAGAATAGAGTTTAATACGCATGTTTACACTATTTTATTTACTACTATAAACAGCTAGCTCTTATAATATATCATGGACTACGTATGTTTGCAATGGATTTTAAGAATTCCTTTATTACAATCGTATGAATTTTTATTTTATCTAAAACTTAAGAGTGCAATAGATACTAATGTCATATTGGGATATAAAATGTTAAAAAAAATACTATAAATATGAAAAATTAGCTGATTGTATAGATATTCAGTACTATATCCCTATATACTACTCACGCTTCTGTTTTTCCATTATACGTGTTTAATACAAAAATTACAGGCACTGAATCAATTTGAGAGTCAGTCGAAGACTAGATCTACCCCACCGGGTCCTAACAATCCAGGCATGCGAGGACCTCCACATCCCGGCGGTCCACCTGGACCACATCCAGGAGGTATAAATATTTAACTCTTATATGACAGAACATTACTGAGTCCTTTTTTCCTGAAGTAGGAAATCCAATATTAAATGTTAAGGATTAATTCTATTCAATATTTAATTTTTCTGTCATTGGGCACTAAAAATTAATATGATATAATAATAACCATAACATATATTTTTTATTGATGGTCTACATATACGCACATGTCTAAAACAGATGTGTCCGAACGTTGAACTAGATTTACACTGTTTAGATTTCTTCGGCGGAGGACCGAATGGGCCAGGCCCGAACGGTCCGCGTATGATGATGCCGGGTCCTGCTCACCATCAGCTTCGTGGGCCGCCTCCGGGTCCTCATGGCCACGGTCCGCCACCTCACCATTTGCCGCAGCACCAGGGGCCTCCTCCTCATCACCTGCCACATCAGGGGCCTCCGCCAGGTCATCAGGGACCTCCGCCAGGCCATAGGCCGCCCATGCAGGTATTGATTGTTAAAAAATGGACTAAATGTTAATTGATAAATTTATTTAATTTGATTTAAATTCTTGTAAATCTTGCTAAATAAACATTATCATGATACAACTGAAACAAATAAATGAAGGAATATATTTTTGTATGGTTAGGATACAATTTCTAAGACTAATTAATTTAATCATAAATGGTAACGCCAAAATGTGTGTTTTGATATTTGTTAACATTTAGTTAACTTTGTATAGTTTTTATAAGTGACATTAAATTTAACTAAGACTACAGTGAAACATATTTCATAGAACCTGTTAAGAAGTAGTTATGTAGAAAAAGATTTCATAAAACCTGTAGCTAAGTGTTCATA
>DWPV01006688.1:0-11318 GCA_018251915.1 Urbanus proteus proteus
ACTTCCCCTATCGTATTTTGACATTGACATTTGTTTGTTTACATTTTGGACACCTAATTATAAATCGGACTATAGTATTTCTGAAGCACAGACTAAATAAAATTGATCTGACACTGATAAGACAAAAGCAATTGAAGGATATAATTATGAAATTGATAACGAAAATAACGTTACTAACGTCAACAGAGCTTAACATCATTAAATTAGTGTACGTAATGAACAACATGTAAAAAAACTCTTAAATTATTAGTAACTAAACTAAACTAGGGACCGCAAAATGTTAGTAGCTGTAAATCTAAGCTATAATAATCTAAACTAATAAAGCTTGAAGAAATAATAAATCTCCAAGTAGAAATGTTAGTTAAATGAAGAACAAATTATATCAATTGAATTAAACTAAGACATATAAAAATCAGTATCTAATTCAATGCCACCAATTAAATAGATTTAGCATCTTAAAACAAATAATCTAAATGGCCTTTTAGCTACCGAGGAGCCTTCCACACAAATGTCAGTAAACGTATTCCAACAGTAAATACTGCACGTCAAGACAACTTGAATGCCACAAGATGGTATTCCGATCCTCAGGTACTTTTTGACCTATTGCACAAAATCAACTAACCTGAAGAGATGGTATCTATCGCACCAAGTTCGGATTAAATCTATGGAAACGCTGACATTTCGTAATGATGGAAATATTGGCAATGACATTTATGCGAGCGAAGTAACGTAAGATTTCTTGTTTTCAATAATATAAAAACAAGTATTATGAACAACAAGAATGTTTTGGGAGTAGATGATTAAGCGATTGTTGAATAGATTTCCCACAAAGCAATTATAAAGACTAAAATGGAGTTCTGTAACCTTTTAGTAAAGCTTGATTGTTAAGAGTTAACTTCCAAAGTTTTAAACAAAATTAAATTTAGTATATTTAAATTACTTACCTACGGCATCATTCGTAAGTATGATAAACATTGGCAATGACATTTATCAGATTGACATGCCTCTTGCATTAAACATATAACTTAATTTGAATAACGTAGATGAAGTCTGGGAGGTTGTCAGACACAAATTGTTTATAAGCGAGCAACATAACCAACTAATCTCAGGGGAAATCTTGAATAACATACATATTGTACTCAATTTCAGTTACAAGAATACATAATAGATTATATTGAATAGCAACCAATCTGAAATGTAATAAAAGTAGCTATTATTTAAAGATTATTACTATGTATTTAAAGATTTATTTAAATCTATAAACTTTATAACAAACAATACACCATTCTTTATTACAGACATGTGTTGTACAATATTTTAAATAGGTCATCCTGTCACTCAATCAGCAATTTTTCGAAACAATGTATATAAAATTTGAGTAGGTATTTATGTACTAAAATTGTTAATTTATGTAGTGTTTAGTCATTTTGTCTTCTAGCTGTATTATTGTATTTTATTCCATTTCATTTCTCACTTCAACATCTTTTCTTATTATACGAGTACTTTTTACGACAGCCGTCACTTTAGTATACGATCAAGAAAATACAACAAATGAACCGAACTATTACAATCCAACCAACGTCTACAAAATAACAGGCGAACCAACGACCAAAATGATCAAAACCAACCATTGTATAGAAAAGGAATATATGAATACACAGCATTCTATCAAAGCTCAGTAATTCTCCTAGAAATCAAGGTCGGTATGACCCGCATACTTATTAATCCAACCGACTAACCGAAGGATCACATGCGTTTGCGGCTTCGGTACGGTTCATTAATTGAGGCCAAGTATGCAGTTATCGCAAATTAATACGACCCTAAGAACGATTAGAGGAAAATCTGTAACTCATATAATTAAGTGGGATCACGTGTACTTTGTATGCAATTTAATACCTATAAAGGATGAATATAACATATTACTTATTGCAGATTTTTTAATCACATATTAATTTAATGACTTCTATAATTGATATATGTATACGACTTATACGTATATGAAAATAAAACGGTACTAATGCGACAACGGCTTGTTGATCCGGAAATAATGAATATTGATGCTTCTCCTGGCATGTGACATGAAAAATTTGAAATTATAATATTTCCTCGTGCCTCAAAAATCCGTCCTACATATTAGATAGATGCAGACAACATAATATTAGAAGTTGGTCTCAAAGCAACAAAATTTATAAAATTACTTAGCGAAAGCAATTTATACATTTAATTCCGTTAGTAGGTTTCGCTCCGCACGCCGCTTGCGGTCTTCAATTATACAAACCAGGAATACAATTTACACTTCGCTTCCAAGACTTATCTTAGACAGAATACAAATTGAGAGATTGTATCGTATATGAGTAGTATTTTCCTACCTCTACTACACCTTGGAATTGTAGACCTAATGACATTGGAGTATAATTTAGCCTTATTTAGAAATTAAACGCGCGTAAGTATAGACGCAATAGCCGTTGGATTAAAAATCTAATCCACTTCTATTACAAAATTTCTTCTTCTAATAAAGTTTCAAAATTTTCAAAATTTAATTCAAATTGTTTAAATTTTAGAAACTTAGTTTAAATCTAAAAGAAATCTTCAAAAGCGTACATTTTAATATTCCATGTTTTAAACTGCCGCATATAAAAAAGGTGCATTGGATATACAATTTTAATGTAAGGAACAAGGAATTAAGAAAGTTAATAAAAATAAAACTGAAATTGTATATCTTGCAAATACAAATGATCGTTTGGATAGCGGTGATAAAACAAGAAACAAACCGGATTCATTTTCAAACTACCGATTCGTGACCACCGCGAAAGCAATAAGATATCTTACAGAGGAGAAATTAAATTTATTGTAAGTGGTAAGTGCATATCTACAGTAATACGTTGTAGGTACGAAGGGTATTAGTTACGAGAGATAATAAGAGATTTAATTGATCATGATTAAAAGTGGTAATGATGACGAATTGAAAATCACAGTATAGTGAAATGGACTGGGGATCTGAGGATCACTCCTATCGAAAAAGTTAATCCAATAATTAATGAATCTAAAGTAATGATAATGGTAAAAAATTGTCAAATTTTATATTGCCTATGTTATTATTCTACTGAATAGAATACCGATGAAATCCTAGTAAATATATACTACACTACAGAATTTTACAATAAGATACAACAATACAGTCAAAATACTATCTTCCTTTAAATTGATAACTTTCCTTCTTATCGCTAAAAGAGATTTTAGTCGGGAAAAGGCCAAAACAAATCCTTTTTGAGATTTGGCAACAATCCAAGTTACCAGAGTCAGCATTTTATGTAAGTGCACAATGTTTATTTATACCGCTTGCTAACAAAAAATCTCTTGCAATACAACCTTGTCGACGTTTTAAAAACAAGTTTGACCATAACCACGGATAACTCGCCGAGTTTAGATAACTACACAGGCCAATATTTAAAAGTTATATTTAACCTTACGATTGCAATTGCATGAGAACAATTTGTTGATTTCAATTACAATAATTTTCTACTTCAATACGTGAATACTTAATTTATTTATTTATTTAGTGTATGGGGTAAAGCAGCTCCTATCTATCTAGCTAATTAACTTTTATGTGCATAAGATTATAATTCAAATTTAGGCCAATTAAAATTATACTTCTTTTGAATTTTTGATTAAATACATTTTGATAAATACTTATAAAACTCATGAAAATATTTAAGTTTTCATTCCTTACCTCTTCCAACCTCAACGGCTCCTCCATGCCAGCGGCTATTCTCTCCCGTTTCTCCCTCTCTTTCCGTTCTTTCTTCTCCCTCTTCCGTCTCTCTTTCTCCCCGTCCCGCTCCTCGTACCCACCGGAGTCGCCGCCCGCCAGGACGGTCGACTTCTTCATGAAGTTGAACATGGCGGCGACTGGCTGAAACAAGATTTTTTTTAATATACACTACCATAAATACTGACTAGATTCTATTCGATTCGATTCTAGAATCCGATAAAAACCGAACCAGGAAAGTAATCAGTAAATCAAGGGAGCCTTTTCCGAAACAAGCAAACAACTTTCACAAAGGGGCGTTCAGTTTTAATACCGTACATTTATGATCTTAAAAACAAAACAAGTTACTTTATTTTCGTACACATTTTTTTCTATAAGGTATAAGTTAATCAGATCTAGATAAAAATCGAAAAGGTGCAACAACAAACTGTGCAAACGAAGATCTGATTAACGATAAAACTAACGATACCTTGAGAATCGTTCAACTGTAAAAACGTGTTGAACTCTTGCATAACACACGCGACAAGAAGTGCGAAGTATTGTATAAGTGCAAGTGTTTAGCACACAATGTGGTTTTATGACATGCCAAGCGATTCACACTCTTTTGGAATGGCTTACTTTGTATCAAGTTCTGCAATACTGACAGACTGTTCGAAGAAATCGTGTTTTGGCGGAGTTTTTTTATTCGTCTGATTGGTACAGACATCAAGAGAATAGTTCATTCACAAAGCTATTATTATCCCACGGGTGGGAAAGCTCTAGGAATGTTTAGGCTAATAGGCAAAATGAACTAAATTAGGCTATATTCTACGCTAGCTAATAAGGCATAGAGCCTTAAAGATATTACAAAGAAATTACGTATAATACAGATTAAATTTATGAATACCTTATTTTATTCCTAAACCTTAATTGCCTTAATTACATCGCATTTATATCAAGTACAAATACTGTTACGCAATTCACTTGTAAAACGTGAATAACAAGGAAATAACAACCCAGATCCAGTGGGTCAAATAATTGTTTATTTTAGTCGTAACGAGGCTTTCCGTGACATACTATCCTCATAATAGATTATATTATACTGTATTTTAATACTTTGTTTAAGAAGGGCAACGTACATATAGTTCAACATATCAAGCATTGTAAAATATAACTATAGAAAAATTTTTATTACGAGAAAATCTACTTGTACTGTTTAGTATTGTGTGTGCGCATTTCAATTAGCAAATAGTTCATCTAATCTCGCCTTTGAAGAAAACAAGTTTAAAATAACGACATTTTTTTTTATTTCAGCGAAATTCGGAAATAGTAAACGAATCTTAAGTGAACTAGTCATCTAGTCGAGTTCATCGTAGCCACTATGCAAAGATATCATGTAATCTATGCATGATGCCATCACCATTAAACCAAAGAAGTAGTGCATGAATTCTTATTTTGAGAAAATTGATTCAATAAGGTTTTATTTAAAATAAGAAAAGTGAAATAGAATGTGGCGGTGGAATTATTCCTTTTTCCATGATAGCAAGCCATGATAAACACGAGAATAGTGAAACAGGCCGAAATAAATCCGGCCATTCGTCACAAACAAAGCATTATCCACGAGCGGCCGTCCGTCAGTCACCATTCACAATGGCACCGTTACTAGTTGGAAACGATACCGCCATCAGAACTAACTGTCCTCACATTCTAATCTATAATGTGGCCAGCTTTACGGTTAATGTCGGATAGACCTAAATTTTACCAACTAATCTTTTAATAGCCCAACAAAGCTACCAAATCAGTCAGGTCAAAATATTGATAACCAGAACCGCAAAAAACCATCATAATAAATTAATGGTCAGTTAAACAGTAAATAGATAAGTGTAGTTAAATAGAAACGCTGAAAATTTTTAAACAAAATTCAATCTCAAAATCTGCGAAATTAAAAAGAGCAATTGAGCCAAAAGTCAAGTCTCTGAAACAAGAGTCAAGAAAACACATCACATGACGAAACACAGAACAGGATCATCGAGATTTTAATAGAAATTTAATAATTAAGATAACCATCAGCCTAACTTTGACAGCACCGATTTTTAACTTTTTGGCGACGAACGTTTAGTATCCTGCACTCTTCCAAACTTCTTGTTATCCTTACCACAACACAATGTGCCTAGCATTAATGTCTCCATATTATTCACGTCTGACGTGAATGCAAATTTGTTCCGAGTCATTGTGCAACAGTTGTTGAATGTGGAACACTCGTAATACACCTCTTTATGGCAATGTGTCCTATGGGAAGAGGCGATTTCCGGAAGAAATCTCGATGGGACTTGGAATTGACTTAATTAACTGTTTGGTTGGCTTCCGCGTTTTACTCATCAGATCGTTAATGCGCCTAGAGAAGCGTGGCACAGGGAGCTCTTCTTAGATCGCCTAAGTTTCTAGGATATCAATAGATGGATTAATGGTTGGATATATAGGATCACAAAAGTTGATTATATGATGCATGAATAACTGATCCGATTTAAAGTTAACAAAAAGTGGTAATTTCAAAAATATTATTATGGTAATAACAACGTCATGATTTCAGCACACAGGTAACTTCAGCAATATTATTTATAAGCTTATTTTTATGAACGTTTTCTACACTCATAGCCCATCAGTAGGATTTTTCCTATGTCATCGGTGCCATGGACACACAGATACACGAATACACATATATAAATACACAGACCCAGACCCAGAACAGAAATCTAAATTAATCATTTAGATGTCTGTCTGGCCGCTTCATTCTTTATTACTTTTCGCCTTCACTACGAGAAACATAAAATATTAATAGGCGGGGTCTTTCTTCTACCACATAATACACAAATGAAAGGTCCGATAAGCCTTAGACATCAGAAGTTGGCGCGCGTTCAAAATGCATCGGTGCAACGCATAGGTATTCAGGCACCGTGCTTACTGCATGGGATTTTGGCAAGGAACACACGTATGGGTACATGCGAACCGATACGTTGATTACCCACTATTCACTGTGGCTGTTGAGTTTAGGTACAAACTTAAAATTGCAAGGCTACAGTTATCTTTGTCTAGGTTTTACATATCAAAGTATCCTATGTGGTCCAACTACTTAACTCTAGCTTACTTAACAATCATTTCTCAGCAATCTTAGAAATAAGACACCTATGAGAAAACCCCACATTCAAACTATCAAAAACTTGAGCGCAAACATCAACAAAGAGGAATGAAAACCTACATTATTTTCATTTGCACATTTAAAAAGGAAAACCAAACAAGCAGTCAGGAGTAAAAAGTAGGAAGCAGGTCGGCCATTGTCAGCAACAAAAGTAATGCAGAACTACTGAGAATACAAAACCAGGGGATTTTGATGAGAAATAAAAAACGCTCAAAACTTCTGTTGAAATAACTTCGTTGGGGAGTCGTTAAGCTAGTTAAAGATATTTGAATAGATATTATGAAAGAGGGAAAAGAGCGAGACTGGTATAAAATTTGTTACGTATTTAGTTAAGTAACTTAAAGCTTAACCACGTGAAATATTCAAATGGCGCGGTAGTGATCACACGAGTTTACTATTGATTTGTACGGTCTTTAACCAGAATTTATCTAAATAATGAATTCAGATATCTGGAATTACTATAATTAAATCATATAATTAAATGTTTGCTTACACTTTATGTTCGCAGTTTGTATCATGGGCGTCGCGATTTCTGTTGATATATGGAGCAGTGGTATTCGCATGTCTGTGGGGAAAAGGGTTTTAGCTGCCCCTCTCTTCTCCCCTAGGCAACATAATTTTTTTCGATGTTTTCCTTCTGACTTCCAATTTTCCTGTTTTCCTTTTATTTAGGATTTTCGCTTGTACCATAAATAATTTATTCAATCATCCTTTTCTATATAACATTTACGCTTAGTAGTTGTTTTGAGGCCTCCTGCATATTTAAATACTTCTTGACAATTAAGAGCTGATTGCCACGGTAAAGTATTTACGTCAATTTCACCATTTCCTTTTCTTTAATTCACCGCAAGTTTACGCCTATTCGATGTTCTTTCAAAATCAGTTCCGAGAATTACAATAGATTAACATTCAGGTCAATTTTCGTAAAGCGTTTATAATAACAGGTTAATGTAAATTCATGTGCAGACTAAACATATCAAGCGGTATAATCAACACCTATTATGTGAGCCTTGTTTTAGTCTTCGTTACGTTCGTGTTACAAGATTAGACTTCCTGTTCTAAATTACATGTATAACCACGCTGTGAATTGTGATTTTTTTATGAAATTGATTTTAATTGGTGCTGTTGCGTATAGACATCTCTGGTCAATCTCAAATAGAATTCGTGTCTTATATGAAGTCGCTGCCGCCCAAAGGCTTCCTGTAATCAATTACCAATAATAAGATGACATTGTGACCTAATCTTGACACGGATCCGTAGTTAACTTGCTACCCCTGAAGACTAAGATAGAAAGCTACGGATATGTATGTCTTTCTTTTTTTACACTGGGATGTCCGCATGGCAGCCCTTCCACCAAGGGGAGCAGAAGGATCACGAGAAAGCAATAGCATTAGCCAGTGCTGGTTGGAACACCAGCCATGTCCCGAGACCAGCATGTAAACCAAATCAACCTCATTTTAAAATTACCAGTAACAATATTTTCAGTGACACTTTTCTAATACCTACTATAATTTACGTTAACATCCTAAAACTTAGGTACCCTTGCGTTAAATACACCACATTAATCACTCTCTCTCCAAGAATTACGACTAGAATCAGTCCAACTAATTGTAAGGATTACAAAGACGTGTTCGGTGTAACAATCGTCCCGACCGGCCCGGGCGACCTGAATAGCCGGAGACTGGCCGACGCCACGCCCGCGACGTCCCGTGTATTGATAATACTGTTTATACGTGATAAACTACATTTGGAGAGTTCACAGACCCTTGTAGATTAATTATCTAGTAGTTAGATCTTCTTATTTGACCTGTTCTTCTAAGTTCAGATCTCGTAGTTCTAAGGTCGATTATTGTATAGGTGTCAAGGTAATACGCGTTTCGGAATGGTCTACTATAAGCTGCGATGGTCAAACGCCTCATGAGCGACTTGAAAATTTGAGTTCCCAATATGAGTTCAGTGCTAACCCGTAGATACCTTATGTAACCAATTGACCCAACGTGATGAACTCGAGGTCTCACCAAGTTGTGGAAAACGAGAACGACCCATAGGGACCCAGCAATGGAACATAAAAAGTTCTAAAGGCAAAGGGCACATTGCTAATATCTATCGTATAGCTTTGAGACAATGACGTATCCCAAACCACCTGATAGATATACAAACTAGGTATATTATAGACACCTACCCGATAACTATTAAATATTAAAATAAACAAAATATAAAAATAACAGGATTTAACGTTTTATTACCTAGTTGGACATTTAAAACTGGTTACATGACCCCAAATAGTAATATACACAAACATGACTCATGTTTGACCTCTACAATCACCTGTAGAATGTTATTTTGACGCAACAAAATTTACCTACAGCTTAAATAATGCTTAATCATGTTTACTTAATACAATATTCACCTGTTTCACTATGTTTTACCTACCTATCGCCATTTTACGAATTATACTTATTAATAATATTATAATTCACTTTATAACCGATTGGACTTTAGGAAGGACCTACTTAAGTCAAGTAACTAAATAGTGAGAATTAATAATATAAGTAGTTACAAACACCACAGCAATATAACAATTATATCAGGGCAATTGCTCTCAAACTTTAAAACCATATGGATTTTTCTTCATATTTGCGCCGACTTCAGAACTATATAATGAACTAACATTTATACCAATTCATTGAAATATTTCTTTTAACATTTCTGTGACATAGAAGTCGGTTTTAGTTTTTCTGTTAACAGTTATTTTATTTTCTTTTCTCGCCTCATTATCGTTCTTTAATCGGGCGGTTAAAAAGTACTGAAAAAATTAAATACAATTTGTCCTAAATTTACACGTACCTACATATTATTATATCAAAATACTAAAAATCAAATTAATTAATATTGTCAAAGTTTGAGAACGTGTGGATTGAGTTTACGAAGTGCGTCAAAACATTTATAAATGTCCTAATGGAATTAACTGTCATATAGTTAAGGTACTTGTTGTACTTATAAATTGAGGGCGATAAACTATATTTTGTTGTTGGTATGATAATCTTAGTTTGCCTAACAATACAAAACACGAAACATGTTTTACTAACTGACGGCGCACTCCTTTTTGCTAATGCATTTTCAAAACTTATAGTAGCCTAAGTTACGCCTTAGACCTTTAGTTATCTTCCAGTGAAAGTCCCGTAAAAATCGGTCCAGCTGTTTAGAAGACACCCTAATTTTATTTATTTGTATAGACGTATAGATTTAACTGTACCTTTCACTCATTAATATTCCGTTATTTAAATGCACGACCGTGAATACTATTCGATATTTACCTCTCCTTCATGTTCCATAATATGATAAAGTTATCTCTTGCTCATCTTTCTACCCGTTTCTCGCCATCAGTAAAACACATTAATACCACACAACGGAGTCGCATCGTAAATCAAACTGACTAGTTAATTGGTGCAATGATACTAATGAGGAGAACAGGATACGGATAGTCTTTCTTTTGGTACACTTAATCGTTTAAAGCTTCAATTAGTATCGATTAGAGAGCAGAATTTCCATTCAAAGAGTAATAGATGATCCATTTGATACAAAAAGAGTAATTCAAAAGAATATTATAACTGCACACTGGTGAGGAACTATAGTGAATGCACTTACTAATTTACTTTGAAATATAAGTGACAATATCTTTCTCAGAACGCCGAGAGACGTTAATCATAATCAACCTTTAAAATCGAAATACTTCGATAACGTAGAACATAATATAGGTAGTGATTAAACTTATAAGATTATCAACATAAACGTAATAGGTACCAATCACGATAAGACTGCAGCGGGCAAAAATGGAAGAAGGAAAAGGCAAATAGAAAATAAAATGAAAGACTATGGGATCGTAAGAATAATAAATTGTGTAAGACGTCTAGACTCGAGAATTGGAGATGACGGTAGACGAAAGGAAGAGAAAAATGTATGAGATGCTGACCCTAATATTATTGAGAGTAGGGTGAAATATTGATGATCTAAAAGTACCAATAACTCAATATTCCCTGTGCAAACTTACTGTAAATATCGTAAATTAAAGCTTACGTATACATGCTTTGCGTATACGATTTTTTTCATTCTTTAAATCTATACGTTATATACTTCGATGAAATGTTGCATGCGCATGCAAACTACATTTTTCAAAATGAAGGATTCCGATGAGAGCTATCCCTAATAAACAGATGTAGGTGGTTAGAATATTTTTTTAAGGTCAGATAGTTTGTATATTATGTATGAGAAACATGATCATGGTGTTATTATTATTATTTTTTTTTTTATATGATCGAAGTAGCAAACGAGCATGCAGTCCACCTGATGGTAAGTGGCAACTGCCGCCCATGG
>DWPV01006689.1:0-11317 GCA_018251915.1 Urbanus proteus proteus
TCGTTATTAGCGGTAGACTCCGACCTGAGGGTGGTAGCTAGCCAGGCAGATCCCACGAAGAGATCTTACCACCAAGCAATGTATTTTATTGTACCTATGTGATGATAGTGCGAAGATATGGCGTGTTGTGATGTGGTTCGGTGGTACAAATATTTGAAAGGAACTTCTGTTATCCAATCGATGCAAAAAATCTATAAGCAATCGATTTTTTTGAAGAAAGAAATAAATCTTAATTAGGGATATGTTTGTGTGAGTTAGGATTTGTGGGTTACTGTTTGTATTGGTTAACAATTATTCGTAATTTGCGGTTTTTTCATTGTAGCTTATTTTTCTGCGCTATGATAATTTAATTTAATAAATCTTACTAATATTATAAAGCTGAAAGTTTGTTAGGATGCATGGATGGATGTTTGTTACTCTGTAACTTTATAACGGTAAAACAGATCTGGATGAAATTAGGTACAGAGATAGATTATGGTCTATATTTACATGAAAATTTATCTGTATGTATGTACCTATATTACTAGTGTTTAAATATGTATGCCTTTTGACTTTTTTGACGCGGGTGAAACCGCAGGGATCAACTCATTATTTATTAGTAGATAGATGATCCCCGCGGTTTCGCCAGCGTTTAAAAAGTAAATCAATAAACATGTCGCGAAATTGACACGGCGACAAAACAAAATAAATGTATCTCACCGGAACCGCACATTTTCCAGATATAAAAAGTAGCCTATATGTTATTCCAGACTAATGTCTATGTCTGTACCAAATTTCATTTCGATCCATTGAGCCCTTCTTAAGTTATTGAGTCACAAACAAATATCCATCCATCCTCACAAACTTTCAGCTTTATAATATTTGTAAGATTATTAAATATTCATCCCTAAGGTCCATATGACCGATAATTCTTACGTAACAGCTGGCCTTTTAGATATGATAATATATTGAAACACGTTTTGATTTTATTTGATCGGTTTCCCTCTTTCATATACCAAGGTCGACAAGATTTGGCACTGGATACAATTCATATTTTATCGAACGTGTTCCCAACAACCATTTCTTTCACTATAACAACCGGTATTTAATAAATGTATTCTATCGTCCGGGTATTAGTAGCAAAGACACAAGTAAATAATGCAATCTATTAAATGGCGTTTTGGACTAATTAAATTTATTGAATATAAAACAATAATTGTAAAAAAAATCTAAAGCAAATAATATAATTATTAACTGTGCTTATACCTTCGTGTAACCTACCCTAAATTCAAAAACAAGGCAACTTAACGCTAATTCTGTTCTTAAAAATACCACAGACACATATAGAGACAGTACCTACAGTAGCTACTAAATTCAATGATACCTATCTGATGTAATAATTAATTTTCAGAAATCTACTAACTATAAACATATTGTTTACGAATTTAAAGACAGTAAAAATAATCACTTAGTTTGACCTATTCTGATATGAAACAATATATTTTAATGAACTTGAATGAAACCAATAAAAACTAGTTACTGCTGCAATAGATTACTCAATTTCATTATCCCTACGAAATATGTCACCATATTTACCTTAGCACGAAACCTACCTAGTCTACTCTAATAACAAGGAATTATCTTAGAGCTGCTATTACAATAGCTGTCGGTAAGCGTGTTTATATGCGCTAAAGTAACGGCTTACATAATGTCAACTCATGCATAGATTTACGTAACAAAGTCGATTCTTTAAGCCAGGGATTTTCAAATTATTAACTCTACGTATTCGTATTAGATATCCAAAATAACGGCGAATTTACGTATTTAAATATATAATTTAAATATATAACCTATATTAAAAAGAAATACTTGAATCATAGAACTTATTTGTGTTTTTAATCAATGTGCTGAGTGGTCTCGTTCTCTTTTATTATTATATATTACAAGATATTATTATCTCTTTTATTATTATATATTCTAAGAGCACGATTATTTACTTACTATTTAGAGTTAACTACACCTTGCTGTCAAAATATAGTATCGTTTAAAGCCCGCTTTCAGTATTCGTATACTTTGAAAAACGCTGTTCGAAACGCTTATCGTGAATTGTTTATTTCAATATGATCGATGGAAACTTTACACAATATATGATTACCAGTTTTTTCCAGTTATTTATTTTGTCAAGCGGTACCTATCTAATAGATAATTTAACGGACATATTTGCTTATAAATATAACGGTTTCGCAGACACCAAAATATTATAGCGGTTTGTTCTACTTTCCTATATGTGTGGTAATTGTAAGCACAGTAGATACACAACATTAAATTAAAGTTACTATGATATAACGTAGATGAAGACAGCGTTTTAATTTTTACGATTGTTTAAATATTCTCTCTGCTATATTATATCAAAGATTTTATTATGTAGGTATATTTCAAGTACCTAAAAAAATAACTATGCATATCTAAGATAGGTATTTCATATACTGGTAAGAACCATTTTATTTAACTTTCAATAGCTAGGTAATTAAACTTCGGACTTATGTGTTACATTATTTCCTAAAGTACTTAGCTACGTTAGGCGCTGTATGGGTTGTTATTGTGTAATTGTTAGATGTATAACGCTCGCCGTTACGTTAATATGGCTTACGGGGAATTACTTGTAAGTACCTACCTACGTTTATTTCAATATGGAAGTACTGTAACAGTCATGATTTGTCATCGCTACAATTGCAGTGTGTATGTGGTCTATACAATTGTGAATAAGCTAAAATTTCTATTCAATTGTAGCGTTGAATTGTGGCTATGTTGTAGGTAAGTCGACATTACCTATGATACCCTTTGTATGTCTCATTGGCCGACGCAAAATTCTTCCTATAATGTGGTGGTATCTATTAACCATATAATTATATACTTTTACATCATGCTAACTTTAAAGAGTTCACTTAAATCTATATAATATAAGTACGTCATAATGTAGGTGGCAGGGAAGGTGTAAATGGTTCTGAAACTACAATAACAATACTATAGGTACTAATTATAATAGGGTAACAAATGTTTACCGTCGTGTTACGTATTAATGTTAATGCTATATGTTTATACTAACAAGTGTTTACAAGTGTCCTTTACGCCCTTTGAGTCTTAAAATATCAATGTAAATACTTGCTACTTCCGCTAGTTTTAATAAATGTATACTGCCTAACACCGTTTTCGCCCTTCACGGGTCGCTTTATCACTTTTTTTATGATCAGGAAGTAGCAAAAAATATAAGCAGAAGAAACAAACAAAAACAAAAGTGTAGTCGGTGCAGTCAATTTAAATCCATGGGCAGTAATGGCCACTTACCATCAGACAGACTAACATGCTCGTTTACTTTTTTATTATAATAAAAAAACAAACTTACCGAGTTCTTCAAGCACCTCCATACACGTGGTATAATCCCCGGGTTTGTCCGACTCGATCTCAGACACGTACTTCGTGTAAAAGCTGCCCCGTTGGAAGAGGAGGTCTGATCCGCGGCCACCGAACAGAAGGCCCATACGAGTGAACTTTGCTAGCGCGAGACGCACTAACTCGCCCAAGTACATGCCCGATATCATCTTCTCTTGGCTGAAATGATACGAAAATGCTCTAATTAATCCTACCAAAAGAATACCAAAAAGCCGTAGACGTAGTTATTTTCAAACTATTATAAAAGACACATTTATACTTCCTACAAAAATTCAATAAGTTAAGGGAAAACTGTAGCAGATATTTATGTATTTTTAAGAAGTTGCTTCGCGCCTATACGGAACTCTAGATTTTGTTTTGACATGAAAAACTTTACAATCTGAGTATCAAATTGCTTGATGTATTTTTAACGAAATTATTTATTATTATTTTACTGATATTGGTTTAAATTTGCAAGAAAAGATCAATAACCTCAAAGCCAGTGGCATACATGTAATTATTTGGACTTTTCCCCTCTTTTTCCTGTTTATAATACGTTACGCCTCACAGTGGGTTTCTTCGCACATTCAAAAACAAAAATCTTACAGGAAAGTAAACTTGCTTAGTATGTCACGTTAAATGTTGTCACAAAAACGGGTATATCCCGCTATTAGTCATACGTAGATAAAATTATCCTTAATCCATGGACTGAAGGTATTCAGTGGATTTTTCGACAAATTGTATACTATTATTTATTGAAACGTTGTTATAATCTACACAGGGAAATATTATAACCATTTTTTAATTTTCAAGGTTAATTATCGAAAACTACCGCTTTGGTCACAACTTTCACATTAACTTTAAAAAAATATCGGACATAAAAAAATATGTTTAAAAACATCTCACCCTAAATTTGTTAAAAATTTCGTGCACATCTAGTAAGTATACGTGTTTGAATGCAACCGCAACAAAAATAGAGCCTAAAAGAGCTTGAATGGCGTTAGAAAACAAAGCATCTCTTAGTATTTTAGGCACAATTCGCCTTAGCTCTCTAGCTTACGTAACAAGAACATAAATACATACATTCGACAACACATGATTACAATGCTTAGTAAACAAGTTATAAATCTGTCACAGTGTAATATAAGTACCTATGTACTTAAAACCGCAAATTACTGTGCTGCACTTTAAAATATCGTTAAGACTGCTCAATCTCTACTACTACACGTGTAAATCGATATGAAATAGTCGTTAACTATGCTAAAAGTACAGTTAATAATGTAAGTTAAGTTAAAAAAAACTCGCCATTAAAGACAATTAGTATATTCGGAATCCTTATTATTGCATAGGTTTATTGCAGTGTTTTTGACGTTACCCAAAAGCTATTAGTTTATGAAGACAAATTAAATATGTAAATACCTAATCTTACTAAAATTAAATAATATCTAATACTTAATCTATTTAAATAGTTAAAGTGTCTGTTTGTGATTTCTAAATATTTTTTTTTACTTAATGCATATGTAAGTATACACGATACCTATAACGAAAATGCAATTAATATTTTTTTGTCCGTTTGGCTGAGGTAATCTTCTAAAAGGCTGTACATATTTTGACGGGTCTTTCACTAGAAGATAAGTCGCGGGAGAGCGGGATGACATTTGTGTTTAAATATGTATATTGTTTACTTTTAAAACGCGGGTGAAACCGCGGGGATCAGCTAGTTATATAAATAAATCTCTAAAGAATATTACAAACATACAAAGGTACGATAAACAATACCCCTTCAATGCAGTCAGCTAAAAGGTATAACGCGATTAAACTGTTAAACTAGTGGTGACTAAGCTATAAATTGTTACTTGCAACCGTTATTTATTTTCATTCCGTACTTAGATGCAGCGCCAATTTAAGCGGTTTTGTTTGTTTGGCTGGATGAGTCATGAGTTTAAAACGAGGATAAACTTGTCAATGATATATTTATGTCTAGACTAGATATCTCATCGAATAAAAACAAGATTATAAAGGTAACGTGCGTAGGTATCTGTTTGTTGTTTATTTCTATGTTCTAAATGTATCCGTGTCTGCGAGGACTAGAGGGAATAGCGGGAATGCTATATCCTCCCATAGCCTAATTTTATATCTGTACAGGATTAAAACCAGTAGATCCTTTTGTGTTTGTTGTTTGTTGTGGTCTAATAACAACATTGTTAAGCAGTACTCTGTTGGCGTTTGAAGCGTTTGTTATGGGAGATATCCTTGTCTAAGGCGTTATGACTTTGTCCTCAGGGGTAGTGAAGCATAGTCAACCTGAGATAAGACTCTAATCTATATAATTTGGAGCTGATTACAGATATCCATTTTCTTTTGTTACTTCGATGATATTTATAAAAAGTATAGCTTACATTTGTTTTCCAGGGTTGATCGAGTTCGCGTCCATTTCGCGGTCAAACTCAGTCCTGACGAAATCCAGAGCGCCATCATCTCCAAACGCTCCCCATTCCGTGTTTATAAGGAGCTCCGGTTTTCCCGGTTCGCCATCAAATAGCTCACAGTTCTCAGTCTTCTCTACGTAGCACGCGTTACTTCCAGTACCTGATTGTTATAAATTCATCAACATCGGGAATTTTAATTCAAAATCAACAACAACCAAAACCAAAACTTCAAAAAGTGCCAATTCATCATACCAACAAATCAAACAGCTACAAAAACCAAAACGTCTTTTCCTCAAATTCAATGTAAAGGATGTTAGAAATAAATTGAAATAAAGCAGTATTAGCGAATCATGCTGAGAAGCTTAGAGATCAATTTTAGTTTATCATGTCGATATAACACACGCTGATCTGATGTCAATATCAATAATATGATGAAATTATAAAAAGTCGAATTCATGCAAATCATTGTTCAGTAGATATCTGATATCTAATCAGTGTGTGTCTAATATTAGTGGAAACGATTGCAATGTATGATAGTGCGTCACGAACAACATAAAGTCAAACCAAGCGACACACCCGTCTCCGTAAACAAGGTAAACCTACCGACGATCAGTCCTATTTTGCAGTTGTGGTTTTTCCACGCGCAGGACATGAGAGTGCCCGTGGTGTCATTCAGAATAGCGCATATATCAATCTGTACGTCCTACAAGAGTGAAAACATGCGGTTTAGAGAAGAAAAGATGCGCCATCATATTCTGGTCCCAGTTAGTAGTCGATAGGGTTGCCAACTTTCGAGCATGGAAATCTTTTCAGTACAAGTCAATTTGAAGTTGGAAATAATGGTATATGAAAGTAGATCTTTATATGCACCGCATTTATTTTTCGGTGAAGTTAATCACAGTTTTTAAGTGTCGAAAAAACACTTATTATTGACTTCTTCGTCGTAAATGTATTTGTTAGTGTAATGGTTTAATTTTTTTTTCCCAGATGTAGCTAACATGTCGTAAATGAAAAACATACCCCAATAATGGTACTTTTTAGATTTACATATTCTGAAAAATATTGCATTATATATGTAAATCAAAAGTAAAATTGGATAGTATTTATAGTATGGCTGGCAACCCTACAGTCTCCCTCTATGTTGATGATGATTTAATAGACACTTTCAATATTATAAAAACTCAGTAACGTATATTAAGTGTTAGACAATTATGACGGAATTTTAATTATATAATTATGTGAGTGCTCAGTCTATGTCATCGATTGATAAATATAGTTCTTCTATCTTTAATTGAAATGGTAACACTTTCGCAAAAACAAATTAGGTCATTTAAAAGCAATTTACTTTAAGGTCTTTCAATGAACAAAAAGTAGGTAAGTAGTTCATTTTAAAATTTACTGATGTCTTTGAACACGTTTAGATATCAAGTAGGTTTAATTATTTCATACCTTTAATGAGTCTTTCCTGAATAAAAAATAGTTAAACATACATTCATTTTTAATAGTAATAGGTGCCTCTGTGCTATTGCAAAGGGCCGACCGTCCAAAGTTCGGGTATGACGATATATTTGCTATGCACCAGTTACATCACATTATCTGATGAAACTTTGTCCGATGTTTGATGTCACTTTCACAACCTAGTGTCATACAGAATTTCATAATCTTTGATACTAAATCGAACGAAACTAAAAACAATAGAATTGGAAGGGTAATTTAAGGTAATATCGGAGTTAGGGTAAAATTTCACGGTTGAAATTTTAGACAAACTGGAAAAATTGTTTTAACATTGGCGACATTAAACAACACAAGACCATATCATATGATTTTGATTTAGCCTGCTTTAAAAAGATCTCCAATTTTCCCCTACAGTTTCATGGTATGGTTTTATCCTAGCTCCGATATTATCCTTAACCTTAATGTTTGTAATACTTCGTACTTCGTACTTACTCATCTGTCAAGTACAATTCATCGTTTTTAATAGCGAATCTATAAATGAATTAGAATACAATAGTGCCATTCACCTAAATAATTTCTTTTTTTTCGTTTCCATTAACTAATCACAATTCATTATTTTTGCATTTACTGAGAGTTTATAACAAATCAAAAGGTTTGAAAGTGTCTATTGGCTCTCGTTTCGGCTCCAAAACATGCCTTAGAGATAAAATAGAGAGCTGATATCATCCTCAACTCACCGATAATAATTCCTATACGGCAATGGGAGTTCTTATGTGCGCAAGACATAAGGGTCCCGGTTGCATCATTAAGAATGCCCATGACGGACAAATCTAAATCCTGCAAATTTTTATATTTTTTCTAAATTTTGTCTACTTTGCCAAAATGTTTTCAATTTGTAGAGTGGATGCATATTCGCCGTAAACAATATTAATGGAAGTTAAATAAGAATAAGATCAAGTAAAGTAAATTTCAAGAATGATGTTATCTCGGAAGACAAAGCATTAAATAGGATATAAATTTCGAGGAATTTTCATGTGTTACTTATCTGAATGAATAACTCCAGATAAGTACTCATAAAATAACATTTTTATGAATTTAAAACCTCAGTTATTTCTTCGCTCGAAATTGTTAAGAATTATTGAATTATAGATATAGAAAATGTAATATGTACCTATAAATAACTATGTATTTCTTACTAATGTTTTGACGGTCAAGGTAATTATTTTTGACGACATTCTTATCTTATTACATTCTAATAGTAAACTCATACTCATGGACATATTACAATATAAGTATTGTAAACATTAAAAATGTAGACTGCTACGTGCCAAGTTTATCTTTGAGATTAAAAAAAAACGTATTCACTATGAGTATGCTATGAGATAGCAGATAAAAAAATGATCCTTACCCCACGTCTCGCGATAGCATCCTTGAGCCCTTGAACAACATCCTCGCCGACAACCCCGGAGCAAGAGAAACCCTTGGTCCAGCGTTGTAAAATACCCTTTGTGAGACCTAACTGTTTTAGCGGGAAACTAAACGTGAACCCAAGCGCTAAGCGCTCTTCATACACATCGTGTTCCTAGAAATAAGAAGAAAATGTATTTTTAATTTTACACGATTATATATATTTCGATAATTATTATTTTATTACACGAAATTAGTTTAATTGTATTTGTTTATAAATATAACAATAAGCATGATTCACAAAACGAAATTTCGGGTTATCGGTAACATCACTGACATCAATGTCATTATGACATTCCCGTTTTTTTAAGTTGTAGGTACAGTATGCAAAAAAATAATTTTATTTCTTACCTTCATAAAATTTGCTAAGCATTCGGCTATGTGGTCAAAAAGTGCTATGCCAGTTCCCGTCATTATATGATTGGGGATGGCGTAAATTTTCGACTGCATATCAAAATGATTTTCTCCAAGATTTATTATTAACACTCTAAAATTAGTACCCCCTAAATCTAATGCCAAGAATTTACCACGTTCTGTAAAAATAGAAATATAGTATTGTATGAAAGAAAATAAAACAATAGCAGCAAAAATAAATATATAAGCGTATAAGAACATATATTTATAGATTAATTAAATACCTACTACATTAAACATATTTTAAAATAAAAGACTAACCTCGCAATTAGCTGCAGCTGCACATTAATTGGGAGCTTAGGAAATTCCTTAATTTGTGTACGTTTTCTTTTATACTATTGAGCACAAACATCGGTAGTAGGTACTTAATTTGATAATGGTAATAAAAACCAATTTTCTTACCTTTTCCGTTAGGTAAATCCTGAATGTAAGTGATCCAACACTTTACGATGGAGCTTGCATGGGTGTCCTTTCCGAGACCCTTGAGGAGATCGTTGTGGAGCCGGCTCATGATCTCCTTCAACTGTTTGTCTGTTAGGTGCAGGATCTCGCATTCTTCGCGGATCTGAGGACAATTACCACAATAATGCAATTTAAAAATATTTTTTCAGTACTTAATATTATATCCCTTACTTTTGCTTTTTTGCTTACAGTGTAATTCCTATTAGAAATAAACTCGACCAATAGTCAATACACATTGTGAGTGCAAATTTATTCATTTATTACGTATAAATATGCCCTCAAGTGGATTTCCCATGACTATGACATTCAATACCCTTGAACATTAACATTAAACTCTAAGCACATAAAATGAAAATGCAATTTCCTTGCATACAAGTGACGGCGGCAAACTAACCGTCCATTTTATCGTAAACGAGTTCCACAAGGTCAAAGCGGTCATTACAACACTTTACTACTGTCGCCTATGGTTGCTTTCCAATAATTCAAAGCCGGATAACAAAATTCGTGTTTATAAATGAAAATATCGTAAGTACTCACCAAAGGCAAGTTATTTATGGCCATACCCATTTTGATTGAAGTTAAAAAATATATTTAATACACACAGTGCGTTCAGTCCGTTACACGACTTGTCAAAACCACAAAGAATTAAGAAATGAATGGGGAATACAACTACGACGACCGTCGGCCGTGCCTGGTTTGTACAAACTGAACTCGACTGAACTGACGCGTTCTTCATTCATGATTGATAATAAACTATTGTTGTCCCGCTCACATGTGCTAAACGTGTGCAAGCTAGAATAGCACAGATAACGTTGTGCAACGCAATAACCAAGGTAAGAATAAAAACGTTCCTGACTCTATTTTTTCTTTTAATATCCCTCTTAACTGGTTAGTAAGATTATTGGAAACATTTTGATTCGGTTCTCATATCTGCCACTTCGCCAAATGTGTTTATCTTATTTCCCCAGGCGCGCCTCTAGTTGTATGCATCTGATTGGTCGTTGCGTGGGCTCGCTCGTGACGTCATATGAATTCCTTGAGTCGACGTCTTTCTATATTTACCATTGCCTCCATATTGCAATGCAGCTATTGCAAGTAGATATCTACAGCTTACTATAATGGATTAAATATTTTTTACAAAACATAACGTTTCCAATTATCTATAGGTACATATAATGGTGCGTATGTTAAATTGTATATCAAAATCATGTAGGAAGATACACTTTTGTCATTAATTAATCAATTGTATTGTTAAATAATTTACGATATTGATTATTGAAATACGAATACAGTTAATCAACTAATTATGTATAAACAACGTAACGGATTTTAATAATATATATTTTAAATTCCGATAGACTCAACAGCACATTGTGTAAGCTTGAAGTGTATAGGTAATTTGAATTAAAATTTAAAATGTAAGAAACTACCAAACTTATTATTATTAACCTTTTTTGCGGACCGTACCTATGAAGGTACGGTAGGCAGCATGTAGGTATGAACCTACATGCTGCCGGCAGGAATAAGGATGGAAAAGTTTTCTTTTGTACATTATTAGGTAGGTACATTTATTAAGTTTCTTTTGTTTTATTATATCAGTACCTTAAAGAAGGATGGCCAAATCGTACCTGACGACAAAACGATTGCGTCCCTATATGAAATATATATGAAAATTACCCTTA
>DWPV01006690.1:0-11316 GCA_018251915.1 Urbanus proteus proteus
ACTGCCATTATAAGACAGAAATAGGTGTGGCGGTGGGGCCGCCGGGGGTGAACTACATAGAGTTCTACCACCTTCAAAGTTTGGCTCGACCGAAAAGGTACCACTGCAACCCCTATTTCTAGAGAGAAACTCTCGCTGCTCCTGTGAAGTTTTCAACCTCTTGTGAAGCCGGTTTACCAAGGCGACAATCTCGTAAGCAACACATCTATAAATAATTGATTGATTGAGTGTTTACGGAGCGTTGGTCACTAGACATTGGGTGGACTGCTTGCTTCTTTCCAACTTTATACTTATAAAAAAAACTTGGACTTGAAGGAGAGTCAAGAGACTAATTATTATTTCCTTGGAGGGAAACATTTTTTAAGTTTATTTTTCGCCCTTTCTTAGGGAGCGACAATTTCAACCCCAATGCTTTGAACCGTGTTCTTGTTTCAAGAACTTGTTTTTGACAAAGCGTTGGCTCTTCAAGTAATGTATTTGGGTCAAGGATGTATTGAGTAGTAACGCAACTGTCAACTTGTAGTCAAGTTTTGAGTGGAGATAATTAGGAGTGCTACAAATCTTAATGATCATTTGATATTAATCGAGTTATTTACATAAAAAATGAGTGCGTGTACAAGCGTCACTAGCGAAGCTATGGGCTATCGTGTGAAATGTTTATTGTAGGTAAATAATTGCAACAATGAATTGGTACATTGTATCTTATATGCATGCTATGTTATTGGTATCTTGTATGCATGCTTGGTATGTGTCAATTTTTATCATACAATAAATAAAAAATACAGGGTGTCCCGTAAATCGTGGATAACCCTGAACCAGGGAGACCTTCCTGGTTTACCTGGTTTACTTGGTCTTCCTGGTCTTCAAGCATGTCAATTCAAGAGTCTGATACAAAAGGCAAACTTAAAAAAACTTCGGTTTGTGGCAGTTATAAGTCAAAGAGTAACAGAGGGTGTGCTTTTTAACCAGTTTTACAAAAATGCAAATATCTTGAAAACCTTTAGAGTTTGGACTAACAAAAGTGGATATTCTGGTAGGCCTTTGTGTCACCTATACGTGGTTTCAAGGTTATCCACGATTTACGGGACACCCTATATACCTACTTATATAAAATTGGCAATGTCGATAAATTGAAATCTTTTTGTTGATAATAATGTTTATATTTGTTTTACAAGATTATTATTATTAGCAACTAATATAACTCGCACTCAGTCGAAGTGAAGAATAAATCAATTGAAATGACTTGTTAATTAAGCATTAATTTTAACAGAGAACGGTGAATTATCATTAATTTCAATATTTCCCAGGTAAATGATTAAACGAGTTAGTTGTTTCTCAGTTATCGATCAATAAAGTCTTGTTATCAGTAAAAAACGGATGCCGTATTCATACTTGGTCTAACGACTTCCAAGTACGTTTCTTAGTATACTGGTTAATCAAGTTTGAGTTGCAAGTTTCAACTCAGTATTCATTCGAACCCAATTCCTTATACACACATTCATTAGTAATTTAAGTAAAATAGAACGATATTCGGAGTTCAGTGTTTTGTTAAAATGAGTGAAATTGTGTAATTGTTGCGTACAAAATGACTATCATAACATTGGGAGCTACGAGTGAAAGCAGTGTATTACTTAAGACTTATAAACAAGTAATGTAATTTTCATATATTTTATTTAATATTGGAATAGTTCGGTAGAACAAATTGTACTTTGTCCGAGATATAAAATTAAGACCCGCAAAGAAGTTACTTATGGGCTAGGAAGTAATTTTAACTGTTTTGTTACAACTTACTTGTAGGTACTGCAAAATTAGACTTTATTTTCAAAATAATATGGATCACCAATTCAAGACAAAATAAATACAAATTCCATTAGAAGATGAGGCTTTTATAATGTCTTTATTTATAGTACAAATTAGTAATTTTAGTGATATATCTATCACTGGTCAGCTGGTATATAACATGTTGCAAACGTATTTTGTCTCTTTGTTACTATAAAGATTATTTTGTCTCTTATTTAGTTTCGTTGTAATAAAATAATAGTTTAGTTGTAATAAAATAACAGTTAGTGGTACTGTTATCACTAGTTTCGATAGATACAATATGCACATATTGTATCTAACCGTGACATTAAAATCAAAAAATAATTTTATTAAATTACATATTTATATTAAAAATTAGAAGCACAACAGCTATTTTGGTTTTAAATACGAAATTTCTCAAGGGAAGCAATACATTTTTAAACTTAAAGACGTTTAAAAATAAAAGGGGGAGATTTTCAATGCGTCTGTTTTTTTAAGAATACGTTTTGTTTTGGATTTAGGTGATAAGGTGACGATTTTTAATCATTTTTATACATACAACAATTCACGGAAAAATTCAACAACTTGCATTAATAACCTAGTATTTACTGTTTGTTAATACCAGTATACGCTAACGAGAACTACATTCTCGGTTGATATTAACGTCATACCGATTATAAAAACCACATATGTCTGTCATATCTGTGAGGTATAGAGCCAGGTAGATGACGGAAGTTGCTTGAAATAGACACGTAACAGTAGTATTAGGATCGAATATGTAGAAAGTTTTGTCATTGAGTATATTTGGATTTATTCAATTCATTTCACATTTATAATGTAAAGTGAATGTTTAATTCATTTTTACATTTATACTTTTATTTACATTTATAATGTTTCACTTTACATTTGTAACTAGCTGATCTCCGCGGTTAAAAAGCGCGGACCCGCGCGGAGCGTGCGTTAATGGATTTTGCAAAAATTGAAGTAGCCTCTCAGATAAATAAAATAGGTAGATTACTTACCGCCTTGTATTTGAGTGAAGCCAAAAAAAACTACGCTACTTTTATGTTTTTGTACGCACACACACAAAACTAGCGTAGTTTCTTGTCACTAACTTTGCTTATTTACTTTCACATAATCACTTTTATAACCCGATTTTTTGTTAGGAATAATAGATCTACCTACTTTATTTATCTGCGATATTAATCTTCAGCTATCTTCCAGTGAAAGTCCCGTCAAAATAGGTCGAGCCGTTTAGAAGATTACCTCAGCCAAACAGACAGACAGAGAGACAAAAAAAATAAATTGCATTTTACATTGTTATAACCATCGTGTATACATACTTTCATATGCATTAAGTAAAAAAAACGTTTAAAAATGTTATTTTGAAATCACAAACAGACACTTCAATTTTATTTATTTGTATGTATGTACCTATGTATGTATGTATGTGTGATAGCGCCATTTATAAAACGTTTTTATTGGAACAGGTTTTTGCGAAAACACGAAAAGAATGACACGATTTTATTGCAAAAATCCAGGCCATAGTCATCGCGAATGTGAATTTATATGATAATTCAAATACTGCGCATATATAATAATAAGTGGTTTGTTTGTGTATCTGGTATGTACTTGGTGATTTTACTCCGGTGGCACCAATGTCACACCTATTTCTACCCAATAAGAATAGTGTTAAGCTGCTATATTCTGGTGAAGGGTGGTAAGGGAGATATATCTGAGGCGTTCCAACTTAGCCCTCAGAGGTACCAACTTAAATATGACCAACATAATAAGACTTTGATCTTTTCTAAGAGTGATTACAGATGTCTATGGATGGCAGTGACCACTTAAATGCACATACAGCTTGATTGATTAATAATCACAGAGTCTGAACTAGCTAAAACTACCTGAGAAATTAGGAAATCAGAATTAATTTTTTTGGAGACTACAACTAAGAATGGGACTTGTGGTTTTCCACCCGTTACTTACTTAGGGGTCACTTTAAGAGAATTCTACTTTCATGGGAAGTAACTAAAATAATAGTCGCAAGATTTGACCCAAAGTTAACAACAGAAAGATTTTAACACGTTTTTAACATAACAGTTAATAAAGCTCGAAAAATATATAGATGTATTACAAAAATAATAATTGTACGGCAGACAATGACACGAGTGGAATGTTAGCTTAATACGTTATTTTTACCTCTCAGCCAGATGTTTTTTAATGAACTTAAAATATTGTGAAGGTTTTTTGAGAACCAGTTTGAACTTACGACAAAAAATAGTTGTAAGTGATTTATAGGTAACTTCTTTTTGTTTATAATAGGCACTTTATGTAAATAATATTATCATAATTTAAAGATTTGTTACAAAATAAGAGTTTGCAAATATTTATTTTAAACTAGCTGATCCCCGTGGTTTTACCTGCGTTAAAAAAGAAAAAGAAATACATGTCTAAACATAGGTATCATCCCGCTCTCCGCGACGGCGGCCGCATGCGCGTGGCCCCGCTAATGCTTTTTTCCAAAATTAAAGTAGCCTATGTTCTTAAGCCGTCAGCTATCTTCCAGTGAAAGTCCGGTGAAAATCGGTCCAGCCTTTCAGAAGATTACTTCAGCCAAACAGACAGATAGACATTTTTTTAATTGCATTTTCGTTATAGGTATCATGTATACTTTCATATGTGTAAAATATATTTTTTATACTGTATTTTTCTTCTAGATATTAGCTGCATTGGTGTCCAGCCTTCTGTCAGTCTGCGCTGGGCAAGCCTTCGGTCACAGCGCCACTTTGCTACCTCAGCTCAAAAATGATCCCGACTTTCCATACGACGAGAGTTACTCATCATGGATCGGTAATAGTTAATGCTACTAATTTTAACAATTTCGTTTATTAACTGAGTTAAGTATGTATATTGTATACAAAACACTTTTATTGATAGAAGAATTTATCTATCAAAATCAATGATTGGTGGAATCTACGGGAAGAATAGTTCTATTCAAAGTTTGTAATACGAAAACATAATAATTGATGTCTAGCTACCCTGCCCGTCCTAAGTGGCTATGGACTATTTTTAGAAATAGCTAAACCTGTTTTCAGAATGTATTCCTTCTGATCCATGATTAAAACCTTATTTTTATTTCAATAACATTGTTTTTGTTTTTCATTTCAGCTGCCATCACACCTTTGTCTATGGTCGTGGGTTGCCTCTTCTCTGGCACGATCGTAGACAACTTCGGAAGAAAAGCAGGCCATATCTTCCTCTCTTTCTTCTTCTTATTCAGCTGGCTCGTCCTGGCTTTTGCCACTGACAACATCTTCTTACTCATAGGCAGAGCTCTCAGTGGCATAGGAGTAGGTGCCATACGTCCTATAGCATTGGTTTATCTTGGCGAAATAACTGACCCAAAATATAGAGGTTTGGCGCTCATGTGTCCATCAATGTCTCTGTGTCTGGGCATCATCATAAACCACGCAATTGGAGGGTACGTTCACTGGCGGACCAGCTGCCTAATATCCTGTGCACCAAGCGCTTTGTGTGGCGTAATGACACTATTCTTAAAAGAAAGCCCATTATGGCTCATAGCGAAAGGAAAAATAGAGCAAGGTGCTGAATTATTCAAGTGGTTCCGAGGTGAAGGAGAGGCTGCTATGAAAGAACTAAATGAGCTGATAGAGAGACAGAAAGAGAAAGAAGACAAGAGTTTGATAAGGGAATTGTTCCAAATGCATTATCTCAAGCCAATAATCATAGTTACGTTGTTAGCTGCCGCAACTCAGTTCTGTGGTGTTAACGTTTTAACTTTTTACGCTCAAGAGATCTTAGAAAGGACTTTTCCGGGTAAAATTGACGCGTTTGCTATAATGCTTGTATCAGATTTTATGAGACTGTTGACGAACACAATAATTTGTGTCCTCGGCAAAGTTCTGCCTCGAAGAATGACCTTCATTTTCTTTAATTTTGGGACAAGTGCAACCTTATTTATTTTGGTAGGCTATTTATATATAAATCCGGATAATCTAATGTGGTTATCTATACTATTGATAATGGTGTATACGTCGTTCGGAAGCGGCGTGGTATGCTTAGGATGGTCATTCGTACCTGAATTATTTCCAGCCGTCTTACGAGGACTTTGCTCTGGACTAATATCAGCTATATCCTTCTTTTTACTATTTATTAATGTTAAGATAACTCCTGGTATTATGGCAACGTATGGTGAGATGTCAATGTATGCAGCTTTTGGAGTACTCACACTTTTAAATACATGTGTATTATGTTCTATATTACCTGAAACGAATGGGCGGAGTTTGCAAGATATTGAAGATAGTTATAAGAATAAGAATAAGAAAAATACAAGTAAAGTTATGGTATCCAAATTGTAATAGAATGTTATTACAATTTCTGTGTATACAACGACATCATAATGTAATATATAATTAATATAAATTATCTTTTAATTTTACTCGAATTTATTTTCAAGTTATTTGTTTAACTAATAAATTATCTTGAAATGTTGTCATGTATTTTTAATGTGTCTAACACTGAGATTCAATATTTATTTCGTACTACTTACTATATACTTAGCTTAAAGCATGGAAAAATAGTTGAAGTGTTTGAAAAATATGTAAATTTCTTTCAAAACACCACTACAAACTGAATACAAAATTACATATAGTATAACTATAGCTATTTTTTTTAATTTCTATTGCAATGACTAAAATACTTGTTCCTAGAACAAAAATGTAAATTGAAAAATAATTGATTAATAGGTCATTCTGAATGGCCCATGTGCGCTCAAAGCATCATAATAAAAATAACTACACCTGCTGTTCTGTCTTGTGGTCACTGCACCCAAAATACATCTGTAAACAGATTATAATGCTCGCAGGTCGGTGTTCATAAAATTCCTATCACTACATACTTCGATCAACAGTAGGTATTGTTGATCAAAGATTACATAGTATAAAACAAGGTCGCTTTCCGCTGTCTGTCCTTATGTAAGTACGCTTAGATCTTTAAAACTACGCAACAGATTTGGATGCGGTTTTTAATAGATAAGAGTTATACAGTAAAGAAGCGCGCGAAGCTGCGGGCAAAAACTAATGTAAATATAAAAGGATAATAATACTGCTTGCAGCTGTGCTGCAGTAAACTGCAAGGCGGTACTTAGCTTTAGCAGAGGTCAGTTTAAATGTTGATATAATTATGTACAACCATTGCCCCAATACTAAGAAAAGTTACCATGAAATGTTTTAAATTATTTACTTTAAATATAAATTTAATAAATACTGAAGTATTTAGAAATTGGATTGTAAATAACAATAAACAGAAAATGTTGTAATCGAAATGAAATACATTTTTTTTCAGTTATCATTAAGCAAAAAAGTAAATGGGAATTTATAAAGAAAACAAGAAGTAAATTTTAAAATGCAAAATTTTAATAAAAAATATATGACAATTATATCAAAAAATAATAATCAGTCTCGTTTATCAGTTAAGGAACCAATGTTGTCACCTCGAATCGATCCAGGGTCCAGTTTACTTCTCTTCTTTCTCTTCCACATTCACGAGCTCATCTTTGATGTCCTTCCTGACAGGTCCAGTGTGGGAAATAGGCACATTCCTCTCTCCCTTCTGCACATCAACCTTCCTTGGAGCAAGAACAGTCAGAACGCCATCAGAAGACAGTCTGGATTCAATGGCATCAGCATCCGAATCCTCAGGGAACTTGAAACGCCTGACGAACTGCCTGGACACGAAGCCGTGTTCATCTTGCTTCTCTTCGTGTTTTCCCTCCACAACCACGTAGCCATCAAAAATCTTCACGGTAATCTCGTCAGGGGCGAAATGCTGAACGTCAATATTGATCTGCCACTTGTCCTTTTCCATCTTGATCGAAGATTCGGTGTCCTTCGGCCACCACATCCTGAATCTCGGGATCACAGGGCTGGTTGCTGCGGTGACCAAGTCCTCAGGAGTCAAAGCAAGTCCAAAGTTCTGGTCAAGAATGCGCCTTGGCCACTGGGGAAGGTTGTAGTCGAAGAAGTAAGGCAGGAGAGACATGTTTGGTGGGTTGTGAGGAACAATAGTTTGTTAGATGATTAGATGATGTCGATTGCGCGCTCGACTTCGGTATGAAGTAGTGAGGCGTTGTCCCGTTTATATATTGTTTTCAGAGGCGCTGGCACGGAGATTAGACGTATTTAGAACGCACACAAATACGCGGGAATATTCTCGGTACAGGCAAAACTGCAAAACGAAGTACGTCGTTCACATGATTCATGCTAGATACGTGCGATCTAATTATAATTCGGCGCATTTGAATATCTCATGGAATCTTCTTTTCTCCAAATATTGTTTCATATTTTGAAAGTTGGCATCGTAAAACAGTTTGTTTTAATATATGACATAAAGCGAGGTCATTTCATCTTCAGGCAGACATCCAAGCAGATTTAAGCAAGCAATCCAAGCAAGTTTAAGAAGATCTCATTTTGTGTTGAGTTTTTTACCACATTGTTAGACAAAATAAGAATCCTAATGGGCATCCATGGTTGCATCATGAGCTTATTCATAAATGTTAGTAAACAAAGCTAATAATATATGCCTAATAGTCATTAACCATTCATCAGTACAGTAAGCGTTGAGTAGACTAAATTTATTTTTAGCACGCCCACCTGTTGACGTTGTTATATTTTTTACGTGTAATCTATTTTTGGAGTCTGTAAGTTATTTTTTCTCATCAGGTTTTGGCTTTTCGATTGCTATCAAAGATGAACCACAATCTTTCTGTGGTCCTGAATGTGCTATAGGTACAACAGTTTCACATGGTAAATTTATATCTACTGTTTGTCTTGGCGCTGTTATAGTTAATATTCCCTCTGGAGATATTTGGGATTTCATGCATTGTGGGTTACAACCGTCAGGCAACTTGTATTTTCGACTAAACTGCCTTACTGTGTAACCTCGCTTAGTCTTCCTCTCCTGTTTTCCCTCAATGATCACATATTCTGGCCTCGCCTTAACGCAAATTTCTTCTTTCTTAAACTGGCGTACGTCAAGGCATAGCTGGAATTGTTCCTTGCTCAATTTTATTATTGGTCTAATTTGTCTCGTTTGTGTTATCCAAGAATATAACTTCGGACGTATTTGCATCCCCAGTAATGGAGATAAAATCATTATTACCGGTAAACCTTACTGCATTTTCATTAAGCTGATAAAATAACTATATTTCACGATCTACGTTATTATTGTTTTAAACTGTATAGATTATTTCATTGACCATGATTTCAAAGTCATTCTTTTGACAGTGACTTTTATTATTATCATTTTAAAATGCTATTAACGCAATTAGATTCATCCTTCTTGGTTCGTGTCGGATGGTAGCAAATAAGATTTAATTAAATAGGTTACCGCTAACCACGATATGTAATACTTTGTGGTTTGGATTGAATTCTAAACTGAATAGAAACATTAGTGCTAAATCTGATACAGTAGACAAGGAAATATTAACAATTATGTTCATACGAGCAGGCCTATATATTTATATACATACGTACTTTTATATAAATATACAGGAAGGATTTTATGTCTGTGTATAATATCAATTGTACATGAGTATATTTTATTGATATTTTAAGGATATCGAATATTGGATATGTTTATGCTTTGTTTAGACTTAAGATATTTTTTTATCTACATATAATCATTATCTTATCGCTAATTTCCTTTTGCCGAAATTATTAGCTTAAAAACATAAATTATTGGAAAATTTACTTAAAATTTGCACTTAACTTCATAAATACTACCAAGATGCTAGAAAATTAAATTTTTATAATAATACAGGAACGTTTTTCCTAATAGAATAATTATTACTTCGTATTACAAAACTCATCATTACAATAAAGTGCTAAATGTGATAATACCACAGTGTTAATTAGTTTAATTACTCTCTCACTTCTAAGTCCTTAAAGGAAATAGCTATAATGCTGTAATGACATTTTCCTTGAAAAACTTTTCATACTTATATTTTATTTCCATTATTAAATTTTGTAATCATTTTTTTTTTATTTTCATTATTTTTGTAATCAAAATTTACAGTACTTTTGATATTTACAATTAATATTTAGAAACACGGTCGTGTTTCAAAGCCAATGTTTGAAGCCGCACCATGTTTATGTATTTAACGTGTGCCGTTAGTAACGTAACTATACATTGTCTTTTGAGGATCGAAATATCCGATTGATTGACGATGCGCGGTGGAGTAGTTATAATACCTGTCTGGCACGCAGTGTCTCGGGTGCCATTTCGAAAAAATGCACAAATAATTATTATCTATATAGGTAGGTAATTAGTAATCTCTTTTAAAATAGTACCTATATAGATTTCTGGTCTGGGTTTGGGTGTTTGTGTACTTGTCTTTGTGTGTCCATGGCACGATACAGGAGGAAATCCTCCTCTTAATAATAAAGATAGCCCAATTCCAATGTTGGAGGGCAGTCTGTGACCGGAGGTCTGTGACCTTCGCATCAGGAAAATATCTGAAATTATTACAGCCGTTTTTAAACTCCCTGAATTCCTAACGGCTTAAAATAAACTAAATTCACTATTATATTGTTATTTGTTATTGTATTTTTAAGTTATACATATAGAATGGAACGGCTACAGTTTACATGCACAAAAAGCACACATAGATTAAAAAGGAGCCCGTTTCTTTAGTTTAATATGCATAGTTACTTTCCAAAATTGGATCCTGATAAGCAACACTATCCGGTGACGCAATAATACAGGATACGTTTTTTTTTCAAAATGATCCCGTTCGGTTCCCGGTTGAGAAAATATAATTCTTGAAAATCTAGTGATTCCGTTTTAGTTTTTATCAAATCGGCCTCGTAAGTCCTTTCAGCATTTTTCGCTAAACCTTATAGTTTCGGATTTCCCCATCCAAACACACTTGAAAAATTCAACCTATATACTTAGATTTAATTGTTCCTTGTTTAATGTACCAATTATATTGTATAGGATAGTAGACTTTATCTTTATGAAAATATCAGGATATTCTATAAAGATTTCCCTAAATGTAACTGCGATGAACATTTATCATCATTGATATTATTATGTACCTGCGTAATATTTAACAACAGAACAACTGCTGGAATATAAATTTTAATCTGGCATAGACCAGGGTACGTATCTTTTCATGTTAATCCACTTGACTACTTTTTAAACAAAATTCACCTCTTCAGGAGGGAAAAGCCTGAAACATATATGTGGTAGAATCTTTTATAGTTTGACTTCGGAGGTATTGCTGTCGCAATTGTTTCTGCCTTATTAAACAGTGTTAAGTGCTGTTGTGTTCTGAACTGTTGATGAGTGTGGTAAGAGGGGAATACGGCATTGGCTACTGACCATGCATGCTCGTTTGCTACTTCTATACTTCTATTGCCAGCGTCTTGGGAACCTTGCCCAAAGACACCGATGGTACAAATTTTTTATGGTAGTTTTTGTGTTTTTATATTT
>DWPV01006691.1:0-11316 GCA_018251915.1 Urbanus proteus proteus
GAGAGGCCAGCTCATGACCTTTGTTCTCCTCAAGTTTGTCGTGTAACTTTTGGGACACCCTGTATACATATACATACATGTAGAGTAGCGCGCAAATTTTATCGCGTTCTTAAATCATATTTACGTAGTTCTACTGAATTAAACTAATAAAATTGGCACAACTTTGTACTAACAGATGTGATTTTACTAAGTAGTATTTAATATTTTCATGGCAAAAAGTAGACTGGGCTAGAATGGATATTAAAATCGATGAGAAATGCCCTGGATATTAAAATCAAGCTCATCCTACCGGCGGGACGTCTTTTGAAAATAATATACGCTGCAATTAAGAGGGAACATATTAAAATCACTCCCTGCACTAATATTAGGTATATTTTACGATTTTTAATCAATTTAAAACTGTTTCAAATTTCAATTAATAATTCCCTCTGTGATTTATATATTGTAAATGGATATGCTAACGGAATTCGAAATTACGTTTAATGTCATACGCATATTTCAAATGAATATTTTATGAGATGTAATGAAATTCGTTAACATAGAATAAAATCACTAAATAGTATAAAACAAAGTCGATTTCCGCTGTCTGTTTCTATGTATACTTAGATCTTTAAAACTACGCAACGAGTTTTGATGCAGTTTTTTAAATAGATAGAGTGATTCAAGAGGAAGGTCTATATGTAAATTAAGACGTGCGAAGGCGCGGGCAAAAGCTATTGTTGTAATAAATATTGTTAGTCTACTTTTAGGCAACAATAATAGTGAATACATGAACCTAATATGGAATAAGTATTTATTTGCGCGTGCTATTTTTAACAATGATTTACTCGTATATTAATTACGATTAAATGGCTTATTCAACTAAATATAAAATAGTAAACAGTTACTGTTTTATATTTTTATGTTATTATATTTTATAGGGACATATCTACATGATTTTTCCTATAACTAGAGAAAATATGTCATTAAAAACAAACGCTTTCTGCACTTATAGCTTTCTACACTCATTGTAGTTTTAAAAAAATGGTGGGTGCTTTTTACAGAAATAATTTAAGCGTAAATGTAGAGATAAACTGAGATATTTTAAATTAAAAATGATCATAAATAAAAACAATTTATACACACGTAATCACAAACAAACACATAAACCTTTTTAGAAGTTAATTAAGAATAATAATTATCGAAGTATGAACGCAATACGATTGAGTATGTCCTTATGGTGAAAGTGGGTTAAGCAGAATGTCATTACGCGGCTCGTTTCCGAAGGGAAATAATGCTCAGTCGGTGTGTGCAATCACTGTATTATTGTTTATTTCAATAATTTCTACTTTTCAATCTAATCGTATCCTAATTATTATGCGAATGTCCGTTTATTTATGTGATGTTTGTATCGTCTTCTTGTTTTAACTACTCAACCGATTAACATGAAATTATGCACACACATTGCCAAGAGTCCAAAAAGAACATAACTTTTATCCCGAAAAAATATACTACTCGTTTGGTAAAGGAAAGACATTGTAACTCAGTCTTCAGGGGTAGCAACACATCTACGACTAATCTTAAGATTGGATTTTTATCATACATCCATTTTTGCCAACATGTACGCATTTTTTAATTGATGGATATAACAAACAAGCATGAAGCCCACCCCAGATAAGATCACAGTCCGATCTGAGGTCCAACACAGATACATTGCTACCTCTCAGGACTATGTTGGAACGCCTCAAACAAGTGTATCTCCCTTACCAAACTCTTCAAACCAGAACACAGCAGCGTTGGGCACTGCTGTAATAAGTCAGAAACAAGTGTGACGGTGGTGTCGCCGTCTTCTACGACCTCTTAGATATACATTAGGTATATCTCAATATAAATTACGTCGCAGTGGTGGAATTGATGTCATATACACCAATATTGATTCCAATCTGTAAATGGGACTCATGTTTTTTGATTGCCTATTCCTGTTTAGTCATCCCTCGACACCAAAATTATTTAAATGTCAACGTTTGGTGCATTCTTTGTTACCGTTTTTATTATTCAGAGAAATTAATAAATATGTATCTTATCTGACCCATTTTCTTTGGAACAGAACAAACATATTTTGTTTGTTTGTTAGTTCTATTTGTATTTTTGTATTTTTGTTTGTTGTAAAAATAAAATGCTTCATATTCCTTAATATGTAATTTCTTTTAATCAGAATTTTATTACTAAAGAGCACATAAACATAAATACGATTGTAACAAGATTGTACTAACTTTTTTTCGAAATCTACTTAAATATTTATTTATTTGTTTTTCATGCCAATAATTTTCATTTTATACGTACATATATATTTCATAATACTTTTATTATTCATGAATTTGACTGGCTACTTCCAATATACGGTTAAATGAACATGTTAAAGAAATCCTATGATTACGAATAACTTATGGATTTTTTATAGAGTTTCATTAGATGATATATCGTTTTAATGGTAGTAAATTATTGTTTAGTTCTAATCTGGTTACCGTTACAGATTGCTTTGATACCTTTTTTGTTATGATTTAATATCGTACCCTCTATCTCTTTTATTTCAGAAATATGTATGTATGATACATACGCTCGCAAAACAGTCGAGTAAAAAGACATAACATGAGTTTAAAGCGCAAAGCTGTGCATATTGTAAAGTTAAACCACGATCAAGAGTATTCTATGTTAAAAGTAACTGGTAGTGTATGTAGTTCGTATTTCAGAGGACACTAAACTATCAGTCCCGATTGATATGTTTGGATGGCAGTCGTTAATCCTTGTCTAAGGCCTTCTGGGCGGAGATACCCGACACGGGTTGGCTTGCCAACGTATTACCTACTTTACTATCTTTGCCAATCCATGTAGGAACAGTGTAGTGGTAGTAGTTCTGAAACTTATCCTTACCTTTTACATTATAGAAAAGTGTAAAACTATAATAACTGTTCTTTTTATAATAAATACTGTAATCCACCACAGATAAGAATACCATCTACCTTAAAGATGCGTTACTACCCCTAAGGTAAATGTTGGAATGCTTCGCGTAAGTTTGTCTTCGTTTCTACTTCCTTAAAATTACCTATATCACAGCAGTGCACTGTTGTTATTAGCCAGAAATAGATGTGGCTATCGTGTATCCAAAGTTGCACTACGACGTTATGAAAGGAAATTGTTGGCTAGCGGTGAGACATAAAAACATGCATATAAGTAATTTCATTTAAAAAAACGCTTTCTACACTTATAGCCCCACATTAGGATTTTCTCTTGTGTCGTGGATGCAATTACACACATCCACAAATACACAAACACTCAGATATAGAAAAAAAAAACATATGAATGATATATCATTATGTTTCTTAAATGAATTCAAGAAACATAAAAAACATCGTAAATTAATATTATATGTATTTATTATGTAAAACACGTAATTCTTTATTAAAATCAAAGAGGGCAGATTTATTTTCTCTACAAAGACGGCTTTTGAGCTCGGTATTATAATGAAATTTCAATTACACCTCTCTTTGGTGCGCGTCTCTGAACATTTTTAAAATCATTCGCATTCAATAGATCGCTATTGTCACTCGGAGGATTATTCGTACTAATATGCCTTGAAACATCTTTTAAATACAGCTGTAAAGATATACAGCTTTGTTCAAATGAATATCATGGCCGTGAACTGCATAAGAATCCGTGGTTCAATTTTCGAATAGTAGGACGTAATTATCGACGTAATGAATTAACTATATGACATTGATTATCCACGGCTTTTCTCCACCAAGGGCGTGTAAGGTAGCCGTTATCTAAACCTTTCTACGGAAACATAGACATTGATAAGGTCCTTGTTGAGCATTATTAGTTCTATCACAATAAATGTCAAATAAAACGTGCATTTAACCGTATCAGACCATCGAAAATTTAAAAAGTAATTATAGATGGCCAAATTGTATGCTACTTAACTAGTTATCTTTGGTTAGCAGTAGTTAGCAGTGGTTAAACATTGTGGTTATTGAACAGGTCGTTTAAAATCATCCAATTCGGTTTGACCACCTTTCTCGTCACTATATATTCTAGCACCATAGTGGAACTCCACTCTCAGAGCTAATTAGCTCTAGTCTCTAGACTCCTAGGAGATTTAGGAGAAAAGCATCAGGAGACATGAAAAAGACGTAGCAATAAAAATGCTAAGTAGTTGGCTATTTGCTACTCGTTTATAATAAAACAAGTGTCTTCCTTATAATCGGTAGCGTAATGCAGTTATGTTCAAGCTCTTGAACGTGTCAGATAAAATTTACGTAAACGGTAAACGGAGCGGAGATACTGTTTTAAATATGTTACGAAGTTTGTTTAAACACATCCTCTTGGAACTTTTATGCATAAAAGTAAGCGTGTAAATATTTTAGTATAGGTTTCAGCGTATTTTATGGTATGTACGGGGAATAAACTGGCGAATTATAGATTAAAGATGGTTTGGTTTTAATAAACAACAAACGATACATTATAAATAGTGGGATAAATTATTTTTATCGTCATACATTATTATTTTTTGTTGACGAGGGGGAAACCTTCAAAAGGTACCTGACGCCGTGAGAGCGACGCCGGGTTATGTGGGACTCTTACCGCACTAGGCCGGTGGCCGCCTCAGCACTTAATAAGAGGACTCCAGGTACTCCAAAGGGACCTGCACTGGAGTCTTCTGGCGCCATGCCCCAACGGGCCCAATTTCAGGCGAGCTCAACGTTATCCTGGGATTGGGCCCACTTAATTACTCAAGCCCAGGTACTAAATAGCGTGGATCTCTCTTCTAAGATTACTAATGGCTGAGGTCATGCTGGACTTATTGGAATTTAAAAGGCTTCAGGCTCTGTTATGTAGTTTTGTTAGGTGGATAGATTTTGTCATAACAAAATTGATTAGTGGTAAAAATATTTTAACGTATAATTGGTCTAATCAGTAAATAGGTATAATTAAATTAGTCATCCCTGTCAAGATTCTGTAAAGGAATACGAACGCAAGTATTTTTTCATAAATCCACTGTCACAGATTGTCACTCGTAACGGTCCCGTACACAAGTCACAGAGATGGAAAATCCGGATTTTAGCTTCGTTTTTACAATTCGTAGCCGTAAGCCAATATTGCATCTGACATACGATTTGTTTTGTGGAAAACTTTGACAAGGCAAGCACTCGTGTAGAAAACATGTCAAGGTACTATCGGCATATTGGTACTTTCAAATTTTATTATGAAGCTTTTGTTTACACATGAAGCAACTTTGTTTAAAATTGTTATTAAGTTGAGATATACGGCTACATATCTTCTTGTGTATGAATTTTAATTTTTATCGCTGGATATATTTGGGTCAAAAAGTACTTTGTGTCCCTTCCATAAAACCTTCTAGTGTTTATATCCCTGCACGTGCATAACTAAATGCGTGAGTGAAAACGTGAGTGCGTGTTTCTGTTCGTGCACAGGCACGCACGTGCCTGAATGCGTGTGTGTGCGAGCGTACGACGGGGTACCTTTGTTCTGTTGTGCGTATGAATGGACGTTGATCGGCTCAACTTGGATTGTGGATTCAATAGAAATACATTTGGTGGATTATGCACATCACAAAAAGTACTACATTTACTATGATTTGATTTGGAATTTTAATAAACTGCGTTTTGTTTACAAGAGTTGCTCTACAACCGATTTAAAAATAAAATACACGCGATTATATCTACGAAGAGAAACCGTTTAAACAACTTTTATTTTTTACACTTCTACTATTATTTTGTATTTTTCTGGCTATTAGTATTTTAAAATTCCATAATTGTACATCTTTTACCACTGGAAAAGAATGAGCATTTTTTGTTGGATATTTAAAGCGCTACTTATTTCCTCCGGCTAAAATTCAATTCTTTCTAATTTTACACGATATTAATTTACGATAAGCGGCTACAGTTGGTGGAAAAACGTTATTTTGAAGACGTACTAACTGAATTTTAAAAAGAAACGTGTGTTTTAATAATTTGTTATTTAACACCGGTTTTGTTTAATGACTTATTTTTGTAACAAAAACCTTTGTTTTTCACTAATTTGTAAAAACCTTTGTTTTTCACTAACAGAACACATGCATACTGTCCGATCAGTTCAGCTACCGACAGATAAAAATAGACAAATGAATTCAAATTTAGGATTCTTCTGGTCAAATATTACGTAAAAGGAAAAAAATATTACGTGCTCCTACACAACAATAAATACGCCCGTACGTACTTTATTTTCCAGACGCTACCACGTCATATAGGTCGCTTTATTTAAGCTTCTACATCAATTTGCATTTAAAGAGAACAAAATTTAAAATATACACAGAAGTGCGAGGTTCTTACATGAATAACCCGTTTAGTTCTCGTTTTATAAAACCCCTCGCCACAAACCTGAAGCCGCAATGTTTTAAGCATTTTACGAAATTGAACCTGATTTAATAATACAGAGACGCCGGGATTACCAAATGAGTTATTGCAATTTACGTCCCCATCTGCCCTTCGTAATGACGGCTTTCAACTCTTTGATAAGGGCCCCACTGAACAAAGTTTATTTTTCATTCAACCTTTTTTGTAGCGGCTAAAGTAACTGTGCTTATCGTTTTTATGAAATATAATACTCTGTCATCCATGTAGATGTTGTACTTATGAAGATGTACATACTAGGAATGTGGTCGGTTTTTACGAATGGAGAGGAAGACAGTTGAAGTAAATATTGGGTTAATACAAGAAATGGGCCTCAGTTGTCTTTTAGACAAAGTTAAGCATGTATTGGTGTAAGTAACTCGCATAGAAATGTGCACTAGCTTCAACTATTTATAAGCATTTAGAGGCCCACTGCTGGACTCAGAAATCACCAGACATCGCGTCCATAATACCCACGAATGGGATGTGTATTCAATATTCCAGTGCTAGGCACAAATCGTAACAATTGGGGGAGCTCTGGGGTACATCAAAATATATTAGCAAGTAGCAGCAGAATTTTAAAAGATAAACTGACCGATAAGTAAAGAATTGTAGAGTTCTGAGTTTGCATACATGAGGCCCAGATACTATTAACGAAACTTAAATATAAAAACCTTTTTTTACTATTATCCCATTTGTCACTATTTTTATTATTTCTAAAAGCAACTGATCTGATTTCAGCGTAATCACAAAAGCTGTTATTTCAGACTAATAGTATCTAGCAAGCTTGATCAAATTGAAATACTACGCACGTAGGCAGCGGCGCTGGACAATTTTAGACTATTAATTTATTCAAACGTAAGGCAATAAAATGAAAATCCGATTTTGCTTCCAAAATGTCCCAATCGGAGGTAATCTGAATCGTACATACGAGAATTTTATAGGTTACCATTTTAGAATATTAAATCGTATATTAGTTGATTATTGTTCTAGTTCTTACTTATTTGTATAGGTAAAGGAAATGTCAGGACAATTATACTTGCTTTTAAAATTAATATATACGCACTTATACTGTATGTTGGGATACATTGGGATATTTTGCCCCCCTTTCAGACAAAGACCTCTCTGAATGAGCGCGTTTTGGAGCGTGACCCGCCCTGCCCTACCGCAAATTTACAGATATGCTACTAAAAGCTTTACCTTTTTTATGTATTTTTTATGGAAATTAAGTGGAAAACGGGCGCTTTATTTAACCATCATAATATTGCAAGTACATCTCGTAGATGTCCCTAATAAATCGGTATTTTTAATAACAAAAGTAGCAAAGGTGCATGCTGTCCACCTGATAATAAGTAGTCACTGGCGCCCATTTAAAACGAACTTCATATAGAAGGTGTCTTGGTAGATTCATTTGTAATTCAGCCCCGAGGTATTCACGCTTATCCATTGAAACGCAGCAACTTCTTTACGCTAGAAATGTTCGTGTTGATGATATCTCCAAATTGGACCGTACTAATTGGAAACATCTTTTAAAATTCAGATAAGATTAGAATCTTACTAGCTACGTAGTTACACTTGAAGATTAAGATGTAAAGCATTAAATTTTCACATGTAGCCACACTCGCCAACTGAGTTTAAAAAAAACAGCAACTCTTAACATTATTACACAGAAGAAATCGGTAGTTACTTCAAATTACGATTCATAGCACGCAACTATATTGGATAGGTACTAAGGAATAAAACGAAATCTTAATAATTAAACAATCATCAACAATTCTATGACCTTTCGTCTGTCGTTTGGTTGTCCCTTTGTCTCCTGTACCCTACGAGTGTACGATAGGAGACGGTCTGTGGTCTAAATACGAAATATTTAAGTCAAAACTTTACGTAGAAGTACTACAAATTGTTTTACTAACATGAGCTAATTGGTATTATACTTTTCTTGTAGAAATAGATAATAGTATTGCTAGACAAATTCACATTCATATTGGCGTCAAAATTCAAGCGAACAAATTATTTGAATATTAATTAAAAAATAGATTTAATAATGTGTTTAAATAAAATAATAGTGATTATAAAAACATACTAGCAGTTTCGAACGTTACTAACGTTCGAAACTGCTAGTATGTATGACTCCTATGTACTAGTAGATATTATATATGTATACTACTGCACATTTTTTTCTAGCATTGCACTATATCATTCTTAAGTCAATAATATACCTACATATATGTAATATACTTGTGTTTATTCACGTTGCGGATTGTGCAGATAAGCCTGTTGGACGTTAAGCTATATTGCCACCCTCCGGACAAAAGCCTTTACGTGAATGGGCTCAATTTGGGGCATCACCTACGTAGCCTTAATGAAAGTTTACGTATACGTTTAGCAATTATTCTAGTTAATATTTAAAATCGAACTAAACACGCGATAGAATTTAATGAAATGTCATTAACCTTTTAAGTTTTCTCGTACCTATAATTATTTTCAAAATGTGGTCAACGATTATTATTCTTGTAGCTTTTCAACATTTTCTCAGTACCTATTTTTTATGAATAACAATTTTACCAAAAATAATTCAAAGTAACCACTGATCTAACCACACGCAGAAATAGGTGCGACTACTACCAGAATCGAACTACACAGGCTTTACCACCTTCCAAGGATTGCATCACTTAAAATAAAATCACACCAGTTAAGGGTAACACATAAATTGAGTTTCTAGTTGTGAATGTAAAGTGCACGCCTCTTGCCACCGGCCTGTAAGCTAAGCAATTAACGCCGCCCGATTGAACAAAAGCCCTTACCTTCACCTTTTTGAAACGTGACCTGAGTAAAGTTGCTCCACGGTTTTCACAACAACTTTATCTATACAAATAAATAAAATTGAAGTGTCTGTTTGTGATTTCAAAATATCATTTTTTTGCCCAATGCATATGAAAGTATACACGATACCTATGACAAAAATACATTTTAAAAAATTGTCTGTCTGTCTGTTTGGCTAAGGTAAACTTCTAAACGGCTGGACTGATATTGACGGGACTTTTACTGGAAGATAGTTGAAGGTCTAAAACGTAAAAGTCTATTTACTGTAATTTTGAGAAAATTCAATAACGCGCGCTGGATATCATTTACCTATGTTTAAATATGTACTCATATGCTTTTTTAATTTTTAAAGTGGGTGACCCCGCGGGTATGAGCTAGTTTAAAATAAATTTTACACACGTTTCGTATTTTAAATGAAATTCTAAACTATTGTTATAATGCCAGCTTTATCTTCTTGTAAAAAGTTGAATTTTCAGAAATTCTTTTGTAGTGCATAAAGAAGTTTTTGCAAAATGTTATTTTCACCGGTTTAACCAGTTTAACATCTACTTTGTTGAGTAATTAGATTTACTTTTTTATAGGGATTTATTTAGATATCTGTTTCTTTAAATAATACACTAGTTTTTCGTAAAGTGGAATCCTCACCTAGTTAAATAAGATGACATTATACTATAATATGTAGGTATACAAATATTATTACCTACTAGGTTGAAGATTTTAACACGATTTTCCACTATGGAATAGCATAAGAAGGAAAGTATTGGAAATCAATTACTCATTTTTACACTACTTTATAGACGACTTCCATTAGTACTTGCTGTAATTAATGAGGCGAAAAGCCTGTTGCGAAACAAAGCGTAAAACGTTTGTCTGACAACTGAAGAGAAACGAGCTGTTAAAACAAATAGAAACTTACAGTCTTTACAGTCAAAATGTTTTATTTATATAAACTAGCTGATCCCCGGGTTAACCCGCGTTTGAAAAGTAAAAAAGAATACATAATTATTTAATTATAAATGTTATCCCGCTCTCCTGCGACGGCGCGCGCATGCTTTATTAGGAATGATAGATCTACCTACTTTGTTTATCTGAGATAATCACAAATGCATTTCTGTTTCTCTATGTTCCGTATAAGGACCTAGATATTTGAAGGTTTTCGTATCCGTTCGCACCGATTATCTATGGCCTTCAGACTCTGACAAGTAACCTATACAATGCGATGATAGGTAGGTGATGAAGGTATCCAGTAACAACGATAGTGATTCATGGTTCAGCGTCATTCGATAGAGCCTAATGTGATATATTGTCAGCGATACACTATCGGTATTCTCGTTGCTCGCACTTGCATATTAATTTAAGCCTATGTATTTACCTATACTTTATAGAACAAATAATAACTTATAGACAAACGTTCAAAAATAAAATATGACGATACTTAATGCCACTTTTGACTAACAATCTTAAGTACATGTTTGTGGTTTCAAATGTAAGAAAGCCTTTAAGGTGATGTTAGATTAGGTAAGGTTAGCAAAATCTTCTATAAATTATGCCCTGTTTTGTTCAGCTGTAGAAAAAGATATTATTATCTTTATATAGATTTGTACCCAAGAATAATTGAGATAATTTGAGTTAATTTAATCAATCTTAATAATAGGCTTGAGTAAGGTAGCTAATTGTTAAATTATGTCTAAATAGCTTTTCTCGATATCTTATGAAATTCGTTTATTAATATAAGCGTCGATTACCCGTCAAAGCGGTTTTAGAAGGTTTAACCAAATAAATTAATATTGGCAGTTTAGTGTTCAATTTATGGACGATAATAGCAAAATCATTTCACGAAACCACTATTTGAGAATAAATTAATAGTGTATAAACTCAATCCATGTGCCAGTATTAATTTTCTAGGAAATATTGACCCATCAAACAGGGCTATATTTTATCATTATTAATGTGGGTCGTTATGAGAAATTCCAATTAAGCCCGGATCATCATTGTATGTACCCTGCAACAGAGATTAATTTGTCGTTACATCGTACTACATAGAATTGAGCGGTATTCTATG
>DWPV01006692.1:0-11315 GCA_018251915.1 Urbanus proteus proteus
GCGGCGGCGAGCGGCACGCACACGGCGCTGCTCCACAGCGCGCCGCCGGGGCTCAGCGCCAGCGGCAGGAACGCGTACAGCGACCCCACCTAACACACAAAAGTACACTCCGTTAAACAGAACCTCGCAGGGAGCACCAGTCATGGTACTCCTGAAATACTTTATTATAAGTTCTACACGTAAATAAATGTTCCTTTACATAGCATTATAAACGATTACAACACTGAAAACACTGCTACTAATAATACTAATATACAGTTTCATAAATAAATCAATACATATACGAAATCTACAATTTGTCTTATAAACAAATACCTGTATGAGCGATATGTAACAAGCGCTGCATATCCAGAACTGCGTGCAGTTCCAGATGCACATCATGTAGTGACGCGACATCGTTATCAGCGCGAACAACGACACGTCCGCGTCGCGCGCCATCTGGCGGAAACATTCACAGTAAATGTTATTTACTTTACCAATAATAGTATATTTTAATATGACACAAATTAAAATAAAACACATCAACGTTTCGGCAGAGGACCTGCACCTAGATATATTGATTTTACAATTACTAAGAAGACTAAGTTGGAACACTTCGGATAAGTATGTTTACCTTATCACACCCTACAAGCCAAGCAGCGCTGAACACTGCCGTTATGAGGTAGGAATAAAATATAGCATACTTTGAATTAATAAAAAATACAACAATAAATGCATGAAAAAAATTAAGAAGAAATTGTTACATGTAAAAATATTGCTCTACTTATTTAGGTACGCTTTAATCGATCGACTCAAAGTTAATGAGTTCAATATGAACACGTAATTTTTATGCATAGTATCCAAGGCAATACTTACTTGTGAGTTGCAGTAGTTTGTTGGCGGTTGATTTTGCCATTTATTTTGTAACTTCATGAGCAGCGTGAAACAGTATTCACACATTAAACCATATTCAAATTATCTATCTACATACAAACAGAAAAGAAATAATCCATCTAAAACTTTATTTAGCACGCTTACTTCTTATTTTGCACGTCTCTCTCGTTGCTAAATATTCGGTCTATAGGTCACTAATTCGGCCAGATTATCGTTCAATTGAACTATAATTATATACCTGGTTATTCAGTTGCTCCTTTGCTCCGTGGGATTGCCAGTATAAAAACTAGTTTTCTATATGAAACAAATATTTAAAATAGTATTAGTAGATGTATTACCGAGAGCGAGCATGGTACGGAGTTGAGGCTGCGCGCCAGGTCGATGGGCCCCACGCAGTCGTCGGGCACCTGGTACGGCGGCATCTTCTGGCACAGCACCGGGTACAGCGGCTCCAGGGCTATGCTGCGCTCGTACACAGTGAACAGATTAAAAGGTGCCAGTATTACGTGGTGGAGAAATATTTCTGCTTCATAACACACTAGCTGATCCCCACGTTAAAAAAGTTAAAAGGAATACTAATCTAAACATAGGTAACATCCCGCGCTCCCGCGAAGGGGCCCGCATGCGCATGACGCGCGCGCTAATACTTTTTTCAAAAATTAAAGTAGCCTATGTTACGCCTTAGACATTCAGCTATCTGCCAGTGAAAGTCTCGTCCATCGGTCCAGCCGTTTAGAAGATTAGCTCAGCCAAACAGACACAATTTTTTTTAATTACATTTCGTTATAGGTATCTTGTTTAATTGTATATGCATTGAGTAAAAAAATATTATTTTGAAGTCACAAACAGACACTTCAATTTTATTTATTTATTTATTTATGGTCTATTGGTGGTATTAAGTGGTAGAGAATTATTTCTGCTTGATAACACATTGGTCCACATACCTAGCATCCGCTTGCATGAATATTTCCATGTTCTGACAGTTAGCAGCCGAACCCATCACGCAGACAACTTCGCCATAATCCTGTCAATCAAAACACCATCGGTCAGGTAAAATAAACACTCATTTTTATGCACAACTTAACAGTTTTGTGTAAATGTTGAAAGAGGTAATATGTTGTTGTGAAATTGTCCAACTGTGAATTTATTACGTTTAGTGAAACATTGCTCGTTTAAATTTGAGTCCATACATTTACATGCAGCGCTCTTAGCGGACTGTTTAGGTACTAAAATTTTACAATGAAAAATCGGGCGTAAACGTAAACAGAGATCGCATCAAAGAAATGTAACCAACTCGAACTTATTTTGACGACCCGCGTGGCGGAATTACCATGCCGGCCTGATGCGCAGTGGCTCACGGGTTCGATTCCTGGCTATACAGATATCTGAATGATGAATTTTGATTTCTGTTCTGGGTCTCGGTGTTTGTTAATTAGTCTCTGTATGTCCATGGCACCCATGACACAGGAGCATATCCTACCGTGGGGCTATGAATCTTCTTCTCCATAACTATACACCTTCCGAAGTGGTGGTAGAGAAAAAATCTATTAATGTTCAAAAATAATTCTTGTAAACAGTCTACTTTGAATAAAATATTTTTGATTTTGATTTTGAGTGTGGAAAGCGTCGCACTAAAGGTACTGCTCGATGTGGGGGCGGATGTTCTCGATGGTCACTCTGCTCCGTACAGAGGGCGGTACCTGCATAATCTGTATCATGCAGTGCACGGAGCTGGGCGTGCAGTCCGTGAACAGCGACACCAGCAGCGGCACGTTGTCCACCTGCTCGATGTGGGGGCGGATGTTCTCGATGCCACGGGGCAGTTTCGCCTGCGAAATTTACGATTATTTGTTATATTAAAAAAAATTGTTTCGTGGATGATAACACCATCAACTAATATTACATTTTGACAATACATGTGTATGTGCACGCCTAATCCGGTTGTTAGAATTGTGGGACATAAAAAGAGAAGCGGCAGCGATGTGTGCAAACAATTTAGGGAACAGTTTAGGGAAAGTACCTATACTACGTGACAACAATTTTTTATATTTTTTTAACGGGGGAGGCCCCGTGGCCACCCATAGTATTTGCTAAGAACGGCACACTTGATGAGAACATAGGTCAGGGACTGACCTCTCAAATAAAAAATAATCATCCTAGTAAAAGTGTCACCGATTTGAAATATCGAGTGTTTTTAATTTTTTTCTAATTCAGCCCTTTTCATCTAGTTTCGTTAGCTGCACGTATGATTTTTTTCTCTAAAATGTTATCAGATAGTTGGTCTATCTTCAATTGTAATATGGTTAAAATATATTAAGGAACCGTGACAAAATAAGATCTATTTTGATATTTATAAGATTAAAATTATCTTTCCTCAATTTTGACTATACTTGGGGAGGTACATTTGTGACACCCTGTATAAAATGTGGCATACATACTCGGGGTGGTACATTTGTGACACCCTGTATAAAATGTGGCATACATACTCGGTTGCTCATATCGAAGTGCAGCGGCGCTGAGTGGTCCGTGGAGTCGGTGAGGCAGGACAGCGAGCGGCAGCCGTCCACCGGCGACTCCGCCCCCTCCAGCAGCGAGTCCGTCGACGGGTGCGACGTCGGAATGCTTGCCCGTTGGAGCTTGAAATAAATAGATTTATTAACTTTAAATTAAATATATACAAATATTAAGTCTACAAAAATTAATTGATAACTACGTATGTATTATCTTTATATATATAATTCTTCTGTGAGTGTGTATGTCACTGAACTTCTCTTAAACGACTGGACCGATTTTGATGAATTTTTTTGTGTGTTCAAGGGGATCTGAGAATTGTTTAGATTCACAATTTTGTCCGCTGGACAATGTTTTTTTAATTAGTAGTTGTTGATTTTGTAATGTTTTACATAGGATCCGACAGACAGCGCTACCATCGCAGTGTCGCAGTGTAGACAGGACAACGTCTGTCGGGTCCGCTAGTATTTTATAATAAGTTACAGAACTGTGTGTTACTTTTAGAATTTAAAATAAATGAAAGAAAACATTTTGAAGGCAATAAAGCCATTAACTTTGAAACCATTGCGTTACATACATTATGTATGTGCCATTTGTAAGCATATAGCAGCTTTTCTGATTTTCATTATTGTGTATTAAATACAACTCTCCTTATCTTGAAGCGAAATGGTCACTTTAAACTGAAAATTCATAACTCTAAATGAGGATTCTATACTAATTCACACACCTGACACACTGAGTCTTCCATTACGGTATTTAGTTTATGGGTAATTCAATCAATGAAAAATTCTGTCCCATTTAATTTATTAGTAGTATCAGCGGAAATCTCCTACTCCTAAAAATTACATTATAATATGTAACGGGTACTCACGATACGCGGAACTAATTTCTTAATTGCCGATATTTTGACCCAATTGCATGGATCGTGGTCACGGCGAAACTCGAGTATCCATTCCGCGATAATATAAGTTTAAAATCCTATAAATTACCTTCAAACCGCTATGTGCCGTCATGGAGTGGCGAGCCTTCTTGATCTCGTTGTCAAACTTGACGGTGGTGTGCTCCACGTTGATGGCCCCCGGGGCGGACATCGACAGCGCTTTAGTAGACACTATGTTGCCACTGTTTTTTACATGGACATATCATTTTACAACAATTCGATTCAATAGTTTTGCTGTTGCATAGTCCACGTTTTGACTGCAAGACTATCTAAAGATTCATTTCAAGTTTATTCAATGATCAATTCAACGTTAAATGGATATGATTGGTACTTATGCACGTTCTGCTCCTGAGTATAAATGCCACCGTGCACCTAGAGAAGTCTAGAATATACGACTAAATCTTGAATGCAATAAAAAATATTTTATTTTATACGTCTGTGTAATCTTTGTAGCTGCTACCTTTATTACATCCTCTTTTGGTCGGATGTTTTCTCAAGGCAGGAAGTTACCTGGAGGCTTATTACCCTGTATTGATTAGTAGTCAAACAGATAGAAAGGAGATGGATAAACTTTTCAATCATTGGACCAATATATGCCCATATTCTAGGGACAGGTGACATCTAATCTCAAGACGTGACATGTACAATATGTACATGATACATCTACATTAACATGAATGTTTTACAGTCAAAACATAGCCTATTTTATCCCGAATCCCAGATTAGTAGCAATTAAGAAGCCTTTGTTTTAATTTTGAAAAAACGTGTATTATTACACCTTTTAGTAGCTTATGTTACTTCGTGTATCGGTGAATCTATTGTGCTTCGTGTTTAAACTCAAGAAAAGTAGAACAAGCTTCACTACTTGATATTTTTTTTCTATTTTCTATACATCTATAGTAATTGTTAGCAAAAGCGTAAGGCGACAGATTTAAAAATGCTATGTGGCAATTTATTATGATAAATAAAGTATGGAACATTAACATATAACATATGCAATATTTATTATTAAATACTTACGAATACAACATTAGTCACGACAACATTATATAATTGTATGTTTTTGGTAATCACCACAACGCATTTTAACAATACATTGAAGCATTAATTGCAGAATATTTTGCAAAAGCAAATTAGTATCTAAAACAATCTACTTTGACCGATTAACTACATACATGCAAACAATGAAACAAAAATTAGTAAATGCCCATGAGTGTTACGTCACATGTCATATGTATATTAAAATGTTGTTTTATCGATATTTATGACTGATATAATTGAAATTTAATACTCGTAGTAAATGATACTAAGAATAAAACTTAAATCATTGTGTAACATAATGTAAATCACGTCTTTAATGTAAGAACACGTGTTCGCACGTTCGCTCGGCGCACGTAGACAGACGGACACACAGACACGCACGCACAAGGTCGCCACAGTTTTCTATAACACGTCGCAACTACAACTCAAGTATCGTCATTAATATTATTTATTAAAATAAAATTACAAAGCGTAGCACGATGACCAAGTCCAGATTGGTATTTCACTGCTTTATGATATTATGGCAATCTTACAGGCAAATGATTTTGCACAAAATATGAGTTTGAGATTCGAATCCTGGACGCCCTGTAGAAGGCACGAATTCATACTATGATCAATATTGTGTAATACAAAAGTCTATATTTTGAGTTTCTTGCATTCATTACAATTATTATTCCTGTGTCTTTTCAAGATTCTGAGATTTTTACTCCTACAGAGATGAAAAGTTAGTTTCAATTTAATTTGACCTTTTCTAAATTAATAAATGTCTATTGTAGGAATTGTTTTAAATGTTTTATAAAAGGACAAAAATGCATCACACTACATCATACTACTATCTTAAATTTAATATTATTCCTATAAACAATCAAAGTGCAACCTACTACCAAACTGACAAACACCTGAGTTGCTAGTGCTGATATAAATCCTAAGCTGTTTTCCTAATAGCATGCGATTGCGAGATCATTGCACTATGCGAGCCTTTATATGACCACGTTTACAAACTTATAAAGGATAGTTTAATATACATGAAACTATTACTGTATTTGGTATAAGCCTTAAATAAATAGACATAATATTGAAATACTCCCAAAACCAAAGACATTTCCCTATAGAGAAGGGGTATCGTAAACAGATACAACATATTTTTCTTGATCAAAACATTTGCACCGTGCACTATAGCAATGACCACGCAATCGCGTTACAAAGCAGAACGAATACACAGTTTATCGCGTACGCACACATCTGCACGTGCGTAACGTGTGACGTATCACGTGACGCGCGTGCGAGCGTGACGCATGACGCGTGTGCCAGCGTGACGCGTGACGCGTGTGGCAGCGTGACGCGTGACGTGACGTGACGTATCACTCGCGCGAGACGCACCTATAGCGGAAGGGGTCGTGCGCGGCGGTGTGCGGCCGCTCGCGCGCCGACAGCGGCGAGCCCGGCCTACTGTTGAATGGTAACGGTTTAATATTGATTCAAACTTTATGACCCTTTATATTTCACACTAGCTGATCCCCGCGGTTTCACCCGCGTTAAAAAAGTAAAAAAGAATACATACCTAAACAAAGGTAACACCCCGGTCTCCCGATGTGTATACTTTTATATGCATTGAGTAAAAAAATATATATTTTGAAATCACAAACAGACACTTCAATTTTATTTATTTGTACAGATTTGAAGTATGGAATCAACAAAAATGGTCATAAGGTTTGACGACATAAATCTACTTATTGTAGTCAAGTTAACTAAGTGGTAACTGTGTGGTAGCTTCCAAAGAATGGTTATTAAATTTTTGTTCCTTCGACAAAATATTATTAGGCCAAAGCCATCTCGACCACCACTTCTTCTTGATGACTTATATGAAAAACTAAGAACATACTAAACAATCTATGTGTATATCTACTAGTAGTTCCATGTTTTAATTTATTCTTACTTTAAACTTACTGCTGATTTTACAATAAGGCTAATTCATTGTAAATAGTAATATGTATACTGATATCTACGAAGTCCAAGAAAATCAGTTCAGTTTTTTCCAATATTTGTCTTGGAAAGAGTTTTTAAGCTTTGATAGCCTATAAACTTGTTATTCATATATGGATAACAAAATCTATATTAGTAAAGAAACATTTTTTCTCTATTTTCGTATTAAAAGAAAGCTAAACGTATGGCGTATAATATAAAAATAACTACAATACAATATTCTAAGCATAGCATTTCTAGGTAGATTATTATGAGAGTATATACTATAGACAGAGACAAGACTAACCAGATCAAGCACTCAGACTTTTCATACGATCTAGAAAAGAACAAAAAAACACAAATTATACAAAATTAAGTACAATAGTGACTAAAAATTATAAAAGGAAATTTGAGTTTAATTTCGCAAAACAAATAAGGGTTACAATGATTTGTAAAACTTCCATTAGATTTCACTTCTTGTAAATTAATAAAAAATAAAAGATAAGTCTTGTTCTAAATAATATCGTCTACACACAACATTTATATTTATAAGAAATGAAAGAAATCAAGATAAATATGTGTGTTTTTGTGTTGCTCAACTTGATATTTTCACTCAATTGTTTTAACACAAATTAATACATACATATTTTATTGTATTATTTATTAGAAAACAAGAGGGTTTAACCAACCAACCGTTGCATCAGTAATCAAATAACAATACCTATGTAGAGAAATATGAATCTTAAAATGTTCCGCAGTATCTCTTCAATATTTAACTCTGACAACTAACATGATAGATTATTGTCAAATATAGGATGAATATTCCTTATAAGTGTTCTTTCTTTTTCGCTTTTTCTTTACTCAGATTTGGCCATCCGCTCAGATTAAATAAATCCGCATAGGGGTTCCTTTCCACCAGAAATGTGAGAGATAGCTAGGCTATAGATTTGTGGTTTACCAATACCATTATATAATATTTTCAATAACATTTCTTTCAAATCAAAATATAGCAATCCTATATCCATAGCTTAGCTTCCGTGCACATCTTTGTTGGAAAGCTACCCTATGGAGGTTTAACATTATGTTCATAACCAACGAAACGGTTAGTCTTGCATGAAAATAATTTGAACGGAGAAAATGTGCAGTCTTCATTAGATGTCGTGAATGATGTCTGTAAATATTTGTAATTAATACGCCAATCATATGTACAATGTTATTACAACAACACATTTTTAATACAATTTGTCAATATGATTAAGTATGTAACAAGATAATTTTATTTATGAATAATGTCATTCCCTCAAAACGCTATGTCTATCCACCATATGCTATTCATGGTACCATCATCTTATAAGTTCCTCAATTTTATAATATAAATCGCATCAATACATCGATGGCTCCCAAGTAAACTATTGTATGTTCAATTCAATCAATTTATAATAGTTAAGTCAATGTTACAGGAGATCAATTTAAGGATGTTTTCGTGCACCATCAATATTAAACTTTTTTAAACATTTTATACTTTTAATAATGATTTTGGTTCTATTTGCCTTATGTGTAAAGATAAAAAACAATTTATTAATACTTTGAAAATATCTTAAAACTGCTGTCCTTTAAAATTGTCATTTTAGACATACAATAGTTTACTTGGGAACCATCAAAATGCAGTCTGGTTCTTTTAAAAATAGTTTCGTTTGTTATTGTTGCGTTTTATACTTTCAACCCTCAACAACTTATTACCCATTATTTTATTCTTTTGTAAAATTATAATAATATGTATTTATCTTTTAAAATTAAATTTTATAAGAAGTTAGTCTAAATATCCTCCACATTACCAAAATTCACATCGACAATTCTATAACGTCGAACCTTATTAATATTCTCACTCACTAATTGACTACTTCCCGTCATTTATCAGTAATAGTTAAAATAACACCATGAGCCAAAAAATCCCCCATACCACAGCGACCGGTCCACACTGAGTGAGCGACTGACCTGTTTCCTTAATATACTTGAGAGTCATATACTACCTCCCCCCACTTCTCATCGGTAATAATGAAAAAATATATACCACAAAACCCCGTTAAAATATCCCCGCTTCCTCTGCAAGTGTGACCAGTTCAAGTATACTACTGACCTATCCGCTCCTACTGAACGACTGACCCGTTCTCTCCACACCAAGTGAGCAACTGACCTGTTCTCGCCGCCGCTCATGAGCGAGATGTGGCAGTTCCAGCCGGACTCGAGCCCCATCTTCTCGCTGAACACGCGCGACCGCAGCTCGTTCTCCTTGCTGAAGTGCACGAAGCGGATGCACGCGCGCTCCAGACGCTCGATCAGCTCCACCATGTCGCTCTGCGCCTGGTACTGCATTGTTACCATGCCGATGAACACCTGAAGGAAATAGACGTAAATATACAACTGAATGATATTATTACCGCTCATTCTTTTTGTATTATGTATTCTTCTTCATTCATTGGGTGTTTAACACAAAAAATTTAAATGATTTATTTTTAGTTTATAGCTATTTGATAGGGGTTTTCTACGGAATGTGGCAGAACATATGAGGTTTTCACGCTTGATAAGATATAACAATAGATAAATCTATGATGATCATTATATAATGATTGACTTAAGTTAGTAAGAAGTTCACAAGCGAGCGAAGAAAGTGGTCCTATAGAATATTACAAACAATACATTTGGTTAAAGGATATAAGTGAAAATTACTATATATTTAATGGAATTAAATTACCTGATTGCACTGCATGTCAAAGAATCCTTCCGTATCTGTTACGTCGTCATCTGTCACTTCATTGAACAGTAAAGAGTCTGAAAATAGGTACATATTATTATTTTCTTCAATTATACGTAATGTTACTTAATTAAACGGTATTTTTTGTTTTAATACTTCACAATAAGGTATGATTTATTATATCACAAAATGGTGTTATTATACGATTTTTTCGGGCATTTAAAGATCCATCAGTGCTATGAGCTATCACCTAGCGCGCACGCTCGCCCACCGGCCCGGTACTCACCGGTGGAGTGGAAGTGCAGCGCGGGCGCGTCGGCCCAGTGCGCGGCGCCGGGCGCGTACAGCTGGCGGCTGTCCGCCGGCAGCTCCAGGTACAGCTGCGCCAGCGCTGGCGTTATGCTGCGCGTCAGCGGCCTGCGCATAAGGTCGCTTTGTAGTGTACAGTAATGTCAGTAAAGAAATTGGGATCTTTCTAACCGTATAATCTGACCATATGCAGAGGGAGGGTCCGGAATAAATAATGAAGTCCACTTTAAATAAAAAAAAATTGAAACAAGTTACACAATATCATATCTAACATTAAATTCGAGAAGGAAGAACTCACTTGTAGGCGAATGCCGTGCAGTAGGCTGTGAGGGAGTTCCGTTGGTAGAAATCGATGATCTTCTTGCGATCGGTCGGCGATATGGGCGTCAGGTCGCGCCCATTCCAGTAATCCACGCACGAGTCCAGTATTATGTCGGCTGTTCCCTGACAATTTATAATTGATTTATAAGTAGAGATGTACTTGAAAATGTAAATCCATCATTAAATAAATATTTCCGTATTAAGTAAACATCTATAACATCTCATTGGGTAATCACATTAGTGGTCTTCATCTCATTTATCTTTCACTAAACATACACATCGCCTATAATAATAATTATTCATTTATTTATGGACAAATGATGTTGTTAAGCGAACATGTGAAGCGAAGTACCCTCATATTGCAATAAATGTTTTTTGTAAGTTACTCGACGGATATCACGCGCGTGCTCAGGTGCAGCGAGCGCACGAAGCGCGTCTCGCGGCGGACGTGTGGTTACCTGCGTGAGCATCTGCAGCTGCGCGGCGTGGTCGCGCACGAGCACGGCCAGCATGTGCGGCAGCGGGACCTTCACGCGCGTGCTCAGGTGCAGCGAGCGCACGAAGCGCGTCTCGCGGCGGACGTGTGGTTACCTGCGTGAGCATCTG